>OZ037994.1:2318169-2333169 GCA_964035705.1 Porites rus
AAAAAAGCGAATTAATTATTATCGTCCTTACTACACGCACGTAAGAATTTATTTTTACTTTCCTTTCTTGTCCGTAAATTAAGGTACTGAAAATGTTGTTTGGGTGTTAAATTGTGTACCTGAGACTGTAATTTTATTCAAATAGAGATTGGATCCTGTAAACTAGAGAGGCGTCAAGTTTCAAACAGCTAAGTAAACAGGATACTTCGTACGTGATCAACTTTATTTCCAATTCATTTTTCTTTGATTTTACTATTTTGGGTGCCTAACCTTGTCGCTGCGTGGGAAATGATAGTCTGCTTAGTAAAATTTTCGTGTGGTTTTCTCATCTTTGTAATAACTAATTAACATCACTTTCTTACACTTGGTGGAGAGTTTCCTATTTACTGTAAATGCTCTAACATTTTCCTTTCTCGAGTGTATCTAAAAGTCTTTTTTTCTTGTTTTCCGTTTTCGTGCTCACTTCAAATGTCGAACAAAGTTTGAGCTGCGCACGCGTGAAGGCTTCATCTTCTTCTTGCTTCAAAATGTAAACGAACTAGATTAAAAAAACGTGTTGCCTCTGTCAAAAATCTGCTTTCTTACTGCTTGGGTTATTCAGGATCTAAAAAACGCTGGAATATCATAGTTTCAAGACTGAAGCACGGTACCTTTGGAGATGTTTACACCCCTTCCTGTAATTCTATTTCAATATTAATAGTATACACTATAGCGAATAATATTGCCATTTTAGAATGTATTGCGCTATCAATAGACCTTTTGCAATAGTTATTCACGTGCATGACCAACATCCTGTAAACAAGAAAATGATTCTTTTTAGAAAAAATGATTTTAGCAGGAACTAAAACTGCGTTTAAAAATTAGGCAACCTGTAAATTTTCAGCCTTTATATCTTAAAACAAAAGATTGTAACGGCCGCCAAAAGATAGAAGGATCAGTGCATGGAACTAAAAAAAACTAATCTTGCCGCCTAGTCAAGTTGTGTGGTTTTCGATAACAATCCTTTCCAAATACTGAAATTGTCCTACAGTCATCAAATCTTTCCCATACGCATCGCGGGTTTCACCAAATTTTATCCACTGGTTATATTTTCGGCCGGCTGTAAAAGGCTTATTGCAAGATAGTGTCAATCCCTCTTTAGTGTGTCTAGATCTGTACGCGGAAAAAACGTTTTCTTATTAATTTTTTTTTCAGGCTAGTTTTGTCTAATATAGCGCACTAATTGTATTTTATTTACAAGTTCTCACCACACAAAATTATTTATTTAAGTCTCGGTTTTATTCTTTTAACTGACTTTGCAAATTTTAGCCTCGACATTCTTTTAAAATTAATTTTTCACAGAGTGAACAATGGACATAACGTTACAATAGTTAGGAATAACGTTACATTGGTTCTAATTCTATAATGAATAACACTCCACTGCGAAAATTCGATCAAATTATGCGTGGTCGCTCTTATTTTGCTCAACTTATCATTATGTGATCTTGATCGAAGGGATTAATGTCCCAAGCAGGGCTTTTGAAGCCCAGAGGCCAAACCCAAACGGACATCATTAGGGCATACAGAGAATAATTGCCCAGAATCGAAAAGGGATTGAAATTCATCCTTAACCAGCTAGCGATGGCCAAATATTGAACATGTCTGCCAAGTGCTATAAGATGAGTCCACCCGGCGAGCAGAGGTTGAAAAAACCAAAAAATAAACCAATTACGCGAATGACAAGCGACGCTAAACTCTAAAAGCCAATCGCAATTATAGAGAATCCTCTGCTCGCAAGCTATAGATGAATCAGTTGTCAATTGTTCAAGAAGAAAAACAGGAAAAAAGACTTGGTAGGCAGCTCAGATACATCTTATTCCGCAATATCAGACAAAAACAAGGCGGAATCGGTGCACCTCCTTTATTTATCACACTTCCTTGTCTATTGATTTCAAATTTATACAGAGTCATGAATCACTTGAAAAAGTTTTACGACATCGCCCCTTTTTCAGTCAGCACCTTTTAACAGTTAGATAAATACTCTGTAAAGGATAAGAAAAAACAATCAGCATTTTCAAAAGATGATTGATTCACAATAAGAATCAGAAGAAACAGACAGGCGTGAAGTCCTGAACAGTAAAGTAAACTTGAATTAATTTATAACCGATGCCTTTAAGACCACCTCATTTCAGTTTTCAAAACAATCATCTTCATCGCCTTCTGAAAGAAAGAAAAAGCATAACCAATTTATTATGTATAAACGAAACTGAATGAATAAATATTTAAAATGCTAAGTTATAACTGAACATGACTAAATAGCAAGCGAGCTATAAATGTGGTCATAGACCACTCCATGCGTATTACTGTTGGCTGAGGTGCGGAGCCGTGGAGCACATGATCGCTGATCTCCTTTCCTCGGGTAGCATATGGTAAAGAAGGAGTCCTTCTGATTTTAATACCTTGCTATAGATTCTTTTGTCCTGTTTTCCTAGGAGCTCACCCCGCCTGAGCCACTCAAATTCATCCCCCTTTACGGGTTAAATTCTGATTTTTCCGAGAAGTATCCCCCACCACTTCCCACCGTTCCAAAGCCCAACATATTGCATACAATTCAAGTTGCATATGAAGTTCGAACAACATATTAGGCGCGCACGAACGTATTAGGTCTTTACTGACTTCACACTCCATTAAATTTTCAGTCATCCTGAGAACTGACTGTTTCCGAATTCGAAACGGGATGATGAAAGTTTTACTTTGTTATTAAGTGGAGCTATTCAGAATTTATTTGTTTCCTTTGTTTTAATGGTAAGTCGTATAAAGCCACTCAGGAGACAATCGCTTAAGGTAGAACGACTCATAACATTAAGATTCCATTCTGTAGATCAAAGCCATCTTTTGAAGCACATTTTCTTATTTTCGTCTTAGGAAACATTCGACAGTGTTAACTTAAAAGACGTAAATTTGGGGCTGTTGTGCTGTAATTCAACGAAGTTATATTTTGTTTCAGATATTAGGCTAGAAATGCTTTGAAGTTCGCCTTAACATCTTGTGGCCCGCCTGTAATCACCTGTTTCACAGTTGCTTCCAGTGTATCCAGCCACGCAATCACAGCGATAACCTCCAACAAGATCAACACATGTGGCTCCGTTCTTACATGGAGCAGGTACACATTCGTCGATATCTGCGAATTTTAGAATAAAACCATTGAATTGTGTTAAGTATTACTTGCATATAATTATGTGAAACTACACTCAGAATTCAAGTGACAATATGTTTAATTAGCAGTTGGGCTTTATTGGTATACTATTAAAACCGTTAAAACGCATTGGAATCAAAGACCCCCCCCCCCCCCTCCTCACAAACAAAGTATATATACCTTAACGTTTAGTGTGGCTCTGGCTTTCCATGTTCAGGATGGAAATGTGTTACAGCTTGCATTACAAAAATTCGTCCAACCTGATAATGATGATGACAGACTTTATTTTTAATATTTTTAATATGCACAGTTCATATACCAGATAAATAATAGAGTAAAAAAATTCTCTATAGCCTGTTTTACATATTTGCCGTGTGGGAGTGATGATCAGCGTTAAAACGGCTTGGAAACTAAAATTTCGAGGGCGTTTTTGGACTTTTTACATTTAGGGCATGAATTTTTCGTCATTTCAGGCCATGGAACCTAAAAATGAGCCTAGCTAGCTGTAAAAAGGGGCAATACGGAGGCAATACGTCCTAGCCGGCATGATCACATGCTGTTTACGGAAAATTCCCTCATCCATGTCAGGAAATTCTGTATTTTAAAGCCTCCCCTAGGGCATGACTCAGCAATTGAGGACATTTCTGCTACGTTTTCAATGTTGGTTAGCATGCAAGGATTTTTCCCATGCCTATCGTCAATGATTTGCTCACTGGTAATAGAGGGGGTGGCCCCAGAGTGGTTTTGCATTGAAATTGGCATGCAACAGAATTTCGCATGCCCTGTAAGCATAATTTGGGGTTCCGTGACCTTCTCACCCAGGCCGCGAGAAGCCTAGGTTCTAGTAATAAGTAATTCATACCCAGCAAAATCTCCGGCATGCCGGGCATGCCAAATTTTCTGACATGCCCGGCATGCTAAATTCTCTGGAATGCCCGGCGTGCCATAATCTGGGTCATGCCGGGCATGACAAAATCGGTCTCTGGCAAGCTCTCAACGCACAGGTTATAATTCCTTGAATCTACAGATATTTTAAGCCTGGCTAAAAAAAAACCTAAACAGATCACAGTGCTTATTTTTCGATGTACGGTTACACGATGACGTCATTGCTACTCCTTTCATTTTCATAGATTTGGTTGTCCCAGCAAAGTTTAAATAACAAAAGCACTAATTATCACAAGAAAGTAAAACCCTGAGGGATTCTGCCGTAGTGATAAAACAGCGTAATCGTGGAGATGACCTGTTAGGGGATTGTAAAAACTCCTTACCCCTTTTAATGAGTCTTTAATAGGATTCCCATTTCACATTGCCAATAAAATGGAATTGACTGAAATCAGTAAAAATAGAGACAGAGACTATTTTCATTGTATAATTCAATGCATCTATGTTCCATGAAAGCTTTTAAAAATACAAGGTTATAGAATATCTTTCAAAGTTCATTACAAACTGAGCTAAGCCCCAAAATCACTGTTCATTATTCAGTATTAAAATTATGATGTTTGACAATGCAATGTGCTTGAATATAACGTTGCAATTAAAATCTCTCTAACGCAATTTTCCCTACGTTAGAAGAGCTGTTTTTATCTTGTTTCACATTTTGATAAGGAGTCTGAGTTCCTCTTTCTTGTTTTGTAGGCTTGCCAGGGATTAATGTTTTTGTGTCATTACCAGTGTCTGTGTTCTTTGTTTTTAACTCAAAGTACGTCAGTAATAACTGACAGTATCAAAGAATTGCTCTCTAGAAAAGTAATTATCTCCTCTTCATGTCTGGAAGTTACCTGTAACAAAAAAGAAATGGAATGTTAACACATGCAAGGGGAATATGAAAAAAAAAAAAAAAAAAATAGAACATGTAGAGCTCAGCTTCTCTTAACATATTTTCGTATTGGCTTGTTGAGTCTGTTCAAGGTCGCAACTAAGGGCCTGTTTACATGGAGTGGGGGACCCCGGTCTAGTGGGGTTGGTTTCTTTTGTTTTCACGCTCTGGAGGACACAAAACAAAAGAAACTTACCCCACTAGACCGGGGTCCCCCACTCCATGTAACAGGGTCTAATTGTCTGAGGCTAATTTCACAAGAGTGTGCAATTGAGATAAATGCATGCTAAATAAATTGAAAGAAACGTGGTTTCATATTAGCCAATTTACATTGCATTGTTCGATGATGTTTACACGCTCTTCTACTGCGAAATAAACCTTTGCATTTGGATTTGCAAGTCAAGATTATACCGAGTTTGACTGACACTTAATTGAACAACAGTTTCATTTTTAAGCAGGTAAGGTGTACACCCATATAAAGCCGGAATATGTAAAGGAAACTCAGCGAAAACTTTTTCGCATCTTTTTGTGGCGATTTTCTCTCACGGCCCGTCAACTGATTGGGGGTTGCGAAGAAAAAAATAAATTAGGACCAGAGGTTAATGCCTGTCCGGTTACATCATTTCGTATGTTACCTAGAGTTTTAATAAATAGGTCATAAAATAGGATTTAACGAGAGCGAATTTGTTTTTCAATCGGTGTATAAAAAAAGTGAAGCTATCAAATGAGAAGTTTATAGAGTATCAAAATTATCAAATTAAAAGCTCATATAATTAGGAAAATTCCTATACGAAAACAATGCTAGTGACATTAAATTGATCAGATAAAATTCTCAGAAAATATGTCCAATAAAAGCCTCATCATTTGCTTTTGTTTTTGCGTAAAGGTAAATTTTTCGGCCCACAAAGCAAAGTTGAAAAAGCGACTAAATCTTAGTTTTTTACATTGAACATGTTTATTAGCTTAGTTTTCGTCCGTTTTAAAAGCTTTATAACCCAATCATAATTTTCGGGTTAAAATATTACAAAATCATTTCAAAAACCATGTTCATTTAAAGTAGAGCCGGCAAACGTGAACATTTTGTAATTCAAAAGTCGGACCCAGCCTGAGGTTGTTTAAGCTTAGAATTATTTGCATTTTAGCGTCCTATAAATTTACCAGAGTCGGTTCTCAGAGGCTTACTTTAGCAAAGCATTTTGTAGTACACTCGTAGACAAGCAATGTAAGCCTTAAGTCTTTGCTTGGATGAGATGTCCAAAAGAAAAATTAGTTTTGAGGACCTAAACGCACATTCACAGACTGCTTATATTGAGTTGTTTACAACTTTGCATTGACACGCGCAGCATATTCATTTTTTAAAGCGAAATCCAAATCTGATTTTGGCATTTGATTTACGGATATTTTATTTTGTCTCCAAAAGTGATTGTAATATCCGTTTGATTGTCTTTCAAACAACAGTCAAACTATGCAGCAAAAATAAGTAACTTTACCAGTACAGTGGAAAAATATGACCGTAGGTGCCAAAAATAATTATACTCGAGCTATAAAATTAGAACTGACTTTTTTTAGCTTTGGTTTCTTATTTTTGAAGTTTTCTCTAGTCTTCTTAGCAGCAGAAGAAGATTACAAGACATACAAACAGAAACAATCCGAAGTAAACAAGTTGACAACCACTTATGCCGGAGTTCTTAGGCATGCTCAACAGCAAGATAAACTGAATGCCAAAAGGATAATTCACGGGATTTGTTCGATATTCAGGCTTTTTCTTTACCAAATTAATACTAAATTTGTACTTACAGTCTCTCGCAGAATCCATTTCTTGTCCAGCATTCACCAACATCTCAACCATGCACCGCAGAAAAAAAGACAAACAAGTGCGAAGAGACATGACGACATCGTGACGCCACAACTGCCACGCTACAACAAACTAGATTCCTCGTCATCAACACTTCTGCGGAAATTCGGCCGATTTCGTGCGTGCTCGGGGTATCTTCGGATGACGCAGATGACGTTGCTCAAAGGACTATCGTCAGCAAGGAGTAAAACAGTTTGCGAGATTCGCATAGCCGACAAGGAGCGCACTGAAAAGCTAAGCAAAATCTCTCTGAGAAGGCAGTCCAAATTCACCAAATCAGAACGTCTTTGCAGTATTAACGTAGTACTCTCGTACTGACTTGAACGACCTGGTAAGCTTCATTTTCACCAGTCTTTTAATGCTGTTGACCGGGAAACATTCCGACCCGATAAAACTTAAGCATGGATAAGTTTATACTGAGAAGACTTGTTATCTTATTGTTTAAGACGCTTTTCCGCGATCAAATTTAAATGTGGACCCAGTAGTGTCAGTATCGGTTTGAAATAAAAGGATTAATCTTTGATTGCAAGTTAAGTATTCTATTTTATGTATGAATAATGTTGTTTTGTTGTGCTTTTTATTTATGAATCCAGGCTTCTGTCTTCAGTTTTGCCATCCCTGACACACATTGTGACAAACATGACTTTTTTTGTTATAATCTGCATTTATTGCCAGGCATGAAACCTGTAACTTCAAGCTCCCTAAGATATATTTGGCGATTATATGTGATTCTCAGGATATGATGCTGAAGCGAACATCAAAATCAGTCTCGCTGGGCATGCCAATTTCTTGCCTGGCATGCCGGGCATGCCAAACCAACTGGCTTCACCATCTGCATGCCCGGCATGCCAAACTAGAGGAGCTAAAACTGGGAATGAATTATTAACCCGGCGAGAGATCTGGGACCTAAGTTTAGCTGGGTCAATTGGGGGCTGCGAGGGCATGAACCCATTTTTTCCATGCCTATGAGATGTTATTTCTAAGTACCAATGTTCTCTTGAATTTTGTCATGCCTAAATACATAAAACTTTCCCTCTCTCATTAATCCTCAGACTGGATGCGATTTTTACGCTCGGTAGGCATGTTCAACTGAAAATCATGCCCATACCCTTATTCAAAACAAAATGCTATCAAATTTTAGTTTCCAAGCCGTTTTAAAACCGTGAATTTTTTTTCTTAAAGTCATCTAGAAAATTTCCTTTGCGTAGATCCTCGGGAAGATGGTTCCATAAGTAAGCACCACTGTAACGTTTCAAGTAATACTCTGTGGTGTCGGAAATGACCAAAAACCAGCATGTCTTCTATTTAAAATTACTTCTTTTTAGAGTTCCAAGTGTAAGAAAAGATGACTGAGCTGAGAATACTTTGTTATAACTTCAGCTCAGTTTTGATCGAGCAAGTGGACATCCGGCCAAGACATGAAACCCTAGCTTTAAAACTGAAGCTTTGATTTACTTGTTTCACAGTTGCTTCCACTGTATCCATTCACGCAATCACAACGATAATTTCCGACAAGGTCAACACAAGTGGCTGCGTTCTGGCATGGAGCGGGGGCACATTCGTCAATGTCTATGAATAAAAAGAAAATCAATTGACCATTGATTAAAACGATTCTCCTATTTTTAAGTTACAAATGCAAAAATTGAGTTTTTCAATACTTGTTTCACAGTTGCTGCCAGTGTATCCAGCAGGGCAATCACAGCGATAACTTCCAACAAGATCAACACATGTGGCCCCGTTTTTGCATGGATCAGTCACACACTCGTTCACATCTATGAATTAAATTGAAAAATTCTTCATTCATGTCATGTTGTTCACTGCAACCAAACTGCGAATTAACCTCACACTAAACTTAACCTTTCAATATTTACAAGAAAGCTGAAACGATATACTTTGAAAAAAAATTACTTTACTTGTTTCGCAGTTGCTTCCAGTGTATCCGGCCACACAATCACAGCGATAACTTCCAACAAGATCGGCACATGTAGCTCCGTTCTGGCATGGATCAGGTGCGCACTCGTTGATGTCTAGAAATTGGGAATAATGGTTATTTGATGGCAGCAGGCTGTTATTTTACTACTCGTCAAACTTCCACCAGCTTTTGTATGCTACTAGGCCACTTCTGTGTTGCCTCAAGCCTCTGTTTCAAACCGACGCTAAGTGCAAAGCCATTGATATGAATGCGATTTTTTATTCTCATTTAAATAAAACTCTTTTCCACAAGAAAGGTTTTGAACTTAGCCAGTAGGTTTGAAAGTGAGAGTTTTTGGAACTCGGAAGTGGAAAGCATTCTTAACCCAAACACAGACTGAGAACTCATTAGGGGGAAAGAATAATTTAGTAGTGGTATGGTATAGGCACAGCTCGGGAAAAATATCCCTCACCTGTTTGGCAGTTATTTCCATTATAACCAGATTTGCATTCACAACGATAACTTCCCGCGAAATTGACACATGTAGCTCCGTTCTTGCATGGGTTGTTAACGCACTCGTCGATATCTGTCAATACATTTAAGTTACAAATGAACTTTACTTTCTCCATCGCACAGCCAACTCTACGTCGAGAAACGAACTTTAGTTATTGATCATGAACTTATGACACAAGGGTGTCATAGCATAGAAGCAGGGCCATAGACAGTGTGCTGAAGAGACTCTACCTGAGTGACGCTTTTTTTGTCGATATTAATATCTAATTATGGTGAATGTCCCGAGGGGCTGGGCATACGGGGAGGCTCTGCCCCGAGGTTCTCTTACAGACCGTAATGACAGATTTTCCTTCCCTTTAATACTATATACATCAACCAACAAAAAGGCAATAGAGAGGTTAAGGTAAATAATGGATGGTAAATAGTACCTGTTTCACAGTTTCTCCCATAAAATCCGTTGATGCACTCGCAGCGATAATTTTCTGCCATGTTGACGTAACTACCTCCATTCACGCACGCGTTGTTCTCACAAAAATCTGAAAAAGAGATATATTGCAAAATGCTGAAATATTCTTCTTTCAGTGTTTATATATAATTCCTTTTACATTTCACTGAAAAGGCAGTCAAGCCTGATTGTAACCGCTCACTAGGTGTATAGTACAGGATAGCCAGTCATCGGCCACTTTACCAGAAATTTAAGACAAAATGGCGGACGCCCAGACTCGACCCAGACCTTCCGCTCTCTAAGAATGGCCGCCGATCGTTATAGAGAAATGTATGGAGAAAATTGAAGAAGTGGAAATTTCAGATCTGAAGTAGCACACACGACATTTGCCGACCTCTAAATGTAAAGTGTACGTACCATATCATTATTTACGGTAGTTTTGGTCTCTCGAAAGTTCGCCAACGGGCCGCAAACAACACATTTTACGAACGGCTGTTACAGTTCCTTGAGCTCTCTAATTCTTTCAAAAAAGCTTAGAGGTGCCTACCTTCTCTCCATATTTTAGAACATTTCGTTGATGTGAATCCTTGGTGCCGACCTCTCTAAGCATCGATCGATGTTCAAACTTTAAAACGTGATAAAAATCAGCCTTGATCCATTCCCCAAATGGCCGCAAAATTTGCGATAAAAGAGGTAAAATACATCCATTTCTGCGATAAAAGCGGTACAAAACGCAGCACTGCGCTTATCATTCCTTGTGAAAAGTAGGGTTTCTGTCTCCAGTTTGTTTTGATCGCCATCTTTACAGGTAGGTACTTCATATATGATTATTACTATACAGAATATCACTGGCTAAGTGTACTGTGGGCCCTGATTTTTGAAAATTATTTTTACTCTGCCAAGTCACGTGTAACACAAATAACACAGCTAGCGTTCGAATCACTTTACTAAAACTAGCACAACAGTAACACGAGTCGTAGGTCTCCTAAACTGCGCATGTCCGACCCAACTCGGGCTCAGGCCCCACGCTACACTACCCCCTCCCCGATAAGGTCCCAGGTACAAGAGAGAATTTTTTAACTTAAGCATGCAAATGTTTCTACAAAGTTCAAGGGCCAGGTTGGATAAACAACAACTGTTCTAACATAGTCTCGTAGCCAGACAGGCTCCCTTCGCTCACGTCTCGGCCTCGCAGCATAACACGGTTCACGACGCAGTTCATCACTCACTTGAGAAACCTCAGATTGACACGGCAGGTCAGCAGATTGAGGGGATGTACTTAATGTACCACTAGATTCACCACTAGATTCACGCTCCGGGGAGGGATGAGAAACCTCTGTGACTGTAGCAACTGGATTTTCCAGCCATTCCAATTCGACATCTCTAGAGTCAACTAAGCTTCCTCGAGACGGTTGCTGCCCGTCCCTCAGGTTCTCCGCTTGTGGCGTATCTTGCGCATGGCTGGAAGAGGTTAACTGTGAGGGCTTCTCGTGGATTTCTGGTGGCGAAAAGCATGGCTTCAGATAATTGAAGTGGACCACCTTCCTCTGACGACGTTTTCCCGGCTTCCGCCTCTCCTCTTCAATGCGATAGGTAACATCAGAAAGAGCTTTCACCACCTTCCAAGGACCACACCAGGGCTTGAGGAATTTCTTTCTTCTCGTCCTGGTTCGGTTTCTATACCAAACCCGGTCTCCTACACGGAACCGCTGACCATGGCACTTGGTGTCATAATAAGCTTTCCGGGACTTCTGCGGTCGCTTGAGGTTCTCTCTCACTATCTGTTCCGTCTCTTCCAATTGCTGCTTCTGCTCAACAACATAACCGGGGTATGTCCGTGTCGACCCTTGGGAAGGTGTTGTCTCGAACCTAAGGAGAGCATCCAATGGCAGAATAGCTTCCCTGCCGAACATTAAGCGGTAAGGGGTAAATCCAGTCGACTCATGCACGCTAGTGTTGTAAGCAAGAACTGCTTTCGGCACAAAGTCCGCCCAGTCCCGGCGATGGTCAGAAATCAGCTTACTGAGGATCTTCACCAGGGATTTGTTCAGTCTCTCTACCTGCCCATCCCCTTGGGGATGGTACGGCGTTGTCCTTGTTTTCGCTGCGTCAATTAAATCGCACAGTCCTTTGAAGACAGCTCCATCCACATTGGCTCCCTGATCAGAATGCAAACCCTCGAAACACCCGAAACGGCATATGTATTCATCCATCACCTTCTTCGCCAGCGTGACTGCTGAGGTGTTTCTCACTGGGAAGGCTTGAGCAAACTTAGTAAAATGATCGGAGACCACCAGCAACCACTCATGGCCAGAGGTAGATCTTGGTGTGGGACCTACGATGTCTATTGCGACCCGTTGTAGGGGGTGCCCTGCCTTAATGTTTATAAGGGGTGCCTTTGGAAGCTTGCAAGGGTCGTTGACTTCAGCACATGGGATAAACCTTCTAACGTGCATTTCGACATCTTCCCGCATGCCGTGCCAATAAAATCTCCTCCGCCCTTTTTCTAGAGTCTTCGAGACGCCAAGGTGGCCTGCTGAAGGATCGTTATGCAAGGCGCACAACACTTGTGACACGACGCTCTCGGGCAAGCAGATTTGATGATAAATCTCTTGGCCTGTCACTTCGTGTTCCCAACGTCTAAACACCAGACCGTTCCTGAGAAACAGCCTTCCCCATTGTGACCAGTATGACAAAAGTTTGCGCCCCCCTCCTTCCACATCGCCTCTAGCAGGTCTGACACCAGTTTCAAGCCACCTCACAACTTGCGACAGGACAGGATCTTGGTTTTGGGCTGCACGTATACGTTCTCTCGACAGGGGTTCCATATTCACAGACTGAATCAGGGTGGCGTCCCTCTCTACCTTAACCGATGCACCCTCGTCCCAGGGAAGGCGGGACAGTCCATCCGCATTGCCGTGCAACTGACCCGGACGATGTTCCACCTCGAAATCAAAGTCACTAAGCCTTTCAAGCCACCTAGCCACCTGGCCTCTAGGGTTTTTAAAGTTCCGTAGCCACTGCAGAGCACTATGGTCAGTCCTGACCCGAAAACATCGCCCGTAAAGGAATGTCTCGAAGTGCTCCGTTCCCCACACGAGGGCCAACAGTTCCTTCCGGGTGGTACTATAGTTCCTTTCAGCCTTTGATAGAGCGCGTGCTGCGTATGCTATTACACGTTCTTTCCCACATTGAACCTGCGACAACACCGCCCCCAGCCCACTGTCACTGGCATCACTGTCCAGGATGAACGGTACGTCTAGCTGGGGAAAAGCCAGGATGGGAGCACTCGACAATCTGTGCTTGATGTCCCGGAAAGCTTCCTTGCACTCAGCTGTCCATCTGAAGCGGTCCCCCTTTTGACAAGCACGGTGCAAAGGAGATGCAATGTGGGCGTAGTTTGGCACAAATTGTCTGTAGTAACCAGCCGTCCCCAAGAACGCCCTCAGCTGACTCTCATCAACTGGCTCCGGCCACTCCTTTATGACTCTTATTTTCTCTGGATCAGTAGATATGCCCTCCCGTGACACGGCGTGACCTAACACAACCACCTGTTCACACAAAGGCTTGCATTTCTTGGGGTTAATCTTCAAGCCTGCTTCTGTCAAGCGTGACAACACAAGTGACAGTCTCTCCCTATGCTCCTGTAGTGTTCGACCAAAGACAATGATATCATCTAGATACACTAGACAGTCTGACCAGCATAAACCCTTCAAGATAAGGTGCATAGCCCTCATAAAACACGCAGGTGCATTCGCAAGGCCAAAACTTAGTTTGCGGAATTGGTAAAGACCATCCGGAGTTGTGAACGCCGTCTTTTCCCGATCTTCCTCTGCCACATCAATTTGCCAATATCCCCTAAGGAGGTCGAGATGAGAAAACCACTGTGCCCCAGATAAACTCTCCAATATGTCATCACACCGCGGAAGCGGGTACAAGTCTCGCTTGGTTGCCGAGTTAAGAGCGCGGTAGTCCACACAGAAACGTTGACTGCCATCAGGTTTCGCTACTAAAACCACCGGAGAGGACCAAGGGGAATCGGACGGTTCTATAATCTCTGCTTCGAGCATTTCATCCACTTGGTTGCGCATTTCTTGCCTTTTGTGAAAGGGAACTCTTCGCGGCGGTACCTGGATCGGCTTGGCAGAGCCTGTGTCGATGGTATGTTGTACGCCCTTCGCAGTACCTAAATCCCACGGCCCCTTTGAAAGGCAGTCAGCATAAGTGGACAACACCTCATAATGCCTAAGTTTTTCCTCTTCCGGGACCAAATCGCTGCTGATCGGAAACATCTCTTCTAAACTGTGAACGTCAGCGTCCCTCACAAAAACCGCACCACATTGTTTAGCTTCCAATCCAACCTCAACATCTTCCTTTGAGGCCGTAGGGGGTACCACCTTGTAGCCCACATCCACATTGGTTTCCTCCTGTGATCCCTCCTCGCCAGCTAATGGGTAGAGGTCCCCTATACTGCTACACCTGTAAATCTTGAGGGGCTTGTTAAGGTAATTGAACACACGAACTGGGATTCGACCTCCTTTCACAGTCACGGCCGTCCGAAAGGCCCCAGCTGAATATCTTTCTGAAAACTTGTCCGCTGGTTCCAGGACACCCATACATTCGTCTAAGTCATCTACCCCTTAGACCTCACAAGGTATGTCTGCAACCATATTTGGAGATAATGTGACGGTTTCGGCCACAGTGATCCTGTAAACTCTATCAAGGCATCCGAAAGCCATTTTGTTGGGTCCCTCCTTGCTGTAGACAGTGTTAGTGTCAAAGTTAATAATACATTTGTGAGTTGTTAGGAAATCTACACCAATCAACACTTGTTGTGCCAAGCTTCGGCACACCAGCACTTTATGCTTAGCCCTGATTGCGCCCAGCTGAATTGTTACTTCTGTTTCTCCAACCACATCAAGTGGCATGTTATTGGCTCCCAGGACAGGCTTCAGTGCGGACTCAAGTTTGTTTATATGTGTCTTAGAGCGACTGTACAGGTCTTCACTGATAATTGCTGCTTCTGCACCTGTGTCTAATAAGGCTTGAGACTTAACACCATTGACATCACAAGGCAAAAATGCTCCCTTTGGATTCTCGGGCGGGGTCACTTTCGGCTGCGCCCCGCCCATCTCCCGTTTCCCTGGTCGGGACGGACTTGATGTGGACAGTCACGAATAAAATGAGTCGGGCTACCGCATTTAAATCATGCTCTGGGGCCTTGTCCAGATTCTAAACTTTCATTCCTACCTTGCCTCCCTTGAGGAATATTCTTTAGCTTCTC
>OZ037994.1:2340669-2565669 GCA_964035705.1 Porites rus
TCTCTGTTACCTTGTTACCTTGTTACTTTGTTACTCTGTTGCCTTGTTAGTTTGTTACTCTGTTACCTTGTTAGTTTGTTACTCTGTTACCTTGTTACCTTGTTACTCTGTTACCTTGTTACCTTGTTACTCTGTTACCTTGTTACTTTGTTACTCTGTTACCTTGTTATTTTGTTACTCTGTTACCTTGTTACCTTGTTACTCTGTTACCTTGTTACTTTCTTACCTTGTTACCTTGTTACTTTGTTACCTTGTTACCTTGTTACTCTGTTACCTTGTTATCTGTTACTCTGTTACGTTGTTACCTTGTTACTCTGTTACCTTGTTACCTTGTTACTCTGTTACCTTGTTACCCTGTTACCTTGTTTCCCTGTTACCTTGTTACCTTGTTACTTTGTTACTTTGTTACCTTGTTACCGTGTTACCTTGTTACCTTGTTACTCTGTTACCTTATTACCTTGTTACTCTGTTACCTTGTTACCTTGTTACCTTGTTACTCTGTTACCTTGTTACCTTGTTACTCTGTTACCTTGTTACTCTGTAACCTTGTTACCTTGTTACCTTGTTACCTTGTTACTCTGTTACCTTGTTACCTTGTTACTCTGTTACCTTGTTACTCTGTTACCTAGTTACCTTGTTACTTTGTTACCTTGTTACTCTGTTACCTTGTTACCTTGTTACTCTGTTACCTTGTTACCTTGTTACCTTGTTACCTTGTTACTCTGTTACCTTGTTACCTTGTTACTCTGTTACCTTGTTACCTTGTTACCTTGCCACTCTGTTACCTTGTTACCTGGTTACTTTGTTACCTTGTTACCTTGTTACCTTGTTACCTTGTTACCTTGCTACTCTGTTACCTTGTTACCTTGTTACTCTGTTACCTTGTTACTCTGTTACCTTGTTACCTTGTTACTTTGTTACCTTGTTACCTCGTTACTCTGTTACCTTGGTACTCTGTTACCTTGTTACCTTGTTACTCTGTTACCTTGTTACCTTGTTACTCTGTTACCTTGTTACCTTGTTACCTTGTTACTCTGTTACCCTGTTACCTTGTTACCTTGCTACTCTGTTACCTTGTTACCTTGTTACTCTGTTACCTTGTTACTCTGTTACCTTGTTACCTGGTTACTTTGTTACCTTGTTACATTGTTACTCTGTTACCTTGGTACTCTGTTACCTTGTTACCTTGTTACTCTGTTACCTTGTTACCTTGTTACCGTGTTACTCTGTTACCTTGTTACCTTGTTACTCTGTTACCTTGTTACCTTGTTACTCTGTTACCTTGTTACCTTGTTTACCTTTCTACTCTGTTACCTTGTTACCTTGTTACTCTGTTACCTTGTTACTCTGTTACCTTGTTACCTGGTTACTTTGTTACCTTGTTACCTTGTTACTCTGTTACCTTGGTACTCTGTTACCTTGTTACCTTGTTACTCTGTTACCTTGTTACCTTGTTTACCTTTCTACTCTGTTACCTTGTTACCTTGTTACTCTGTTACCTTGTTACTCTGTTACCTTGTTACCTTGTTACTCTGTTACCTTGTTACCGTGTTACTCTGTTACCTTGTTACCTTGTTACTCTGTTACCTTGTTACCTTGTTACCTTGTTACCCTGTTACCTTGTTTCTCTGTTACCTTGTTACTCTGTTACCTTGTTACCTTGTTACTCTGTTAGCTTGTTACCTTGTTACCTTGTTACTCTGTTACCTTGTTACCTTGTTACTCTGTTACCCTGTTACCTTGTTACTATGTTACCGTGTTACCGTGTTACCTTGTTTCTCTGTTGTCTTGTTACCTTGCTACTCCGTTACCATGTTACCGTGTTACTCTGTTACCTTGTTCCCTTGGTACTTCGTTAATCTGTTAGTCTGTTAGCTTGTTATTCTGTTTCCTTGTTAGCTTCGTTTTACCTCGTTAGTCTGTTACCTAGTTTCTTCGTTACCTTGTTACTCTGTTACCTATTACCTCAAGATATCTAGGAATGTGTGTAGACGTAATACGTCACATGCACACTTGTCAGAGTTAAAGCGCACTTGCTATTTAGATGCCTAGGACGTCGGGATCAGTCCTCCGCGGCCTTGTTTGACGGTTTGTATGGTATGGCGTGGCAGCGCGTAAAGAACTGTAAAAGAAAAAAAAATGCGATATATATGTCCAGGAACGATCTTGTTAGCAAATTCTCTCCGCAATTTTCGCAAAGAGAATAATTCACCGAAAATTTTGTGAGACAATCACTTGCAAATATCGCATGGGTAGAAAAACCAATAAAACAAAATTCTAGACTTAGAAAAAAATCGCAAAAGTAACAAGGATTTTTCCTGCTACCTAAAAACACTGAAAAGGTAAGAAATATCGCAAAAATAGCAAGAATGACAAATTTAAAAAATTCTAGACGAACAAAGAAAAATGGTTAAGTAGGGCCTTCAAAAGCTCTCAAATCTGGCAATTATCGCAAAACTAACAAGGATTTTTCTTGCTATGTGAAGAGATTGAGTACTTGTAATATCGCAAAAGCAAGAATAAAAAAATTAAATAAATTCTAGACTTAGAGAGAGAAAAGGCCAAGAAGGTGAATTCTTTTCACAAATTCCTTTTTTTCTTTCGATTTATGGGAAAATTTGAGGCCTTCTCGTGGCCCTTCATTGTCTTAATATTTTCACATAGCAAGAAAAATTCTTGATAATTTTGCGATCTTTGCGATACTTGATTTATTTCATGCATGCATGAGAATAGTACAAACCTTTCCCAAAAGTGACAGTCAGCATAAAAAATTTTCAGGTGAGGTGTCTATGATTTTCCGCCGGGATGATGATCTCAACGACGAACGTTCAATGAGTACGCCGTGTCCGGAAGAAATTGAGGCTAACATCGAAAGGCTACTCTTCGTATGGCAAGAAAAGTTAAACGGAGAAACTATACATCTAATAGACAATCTGCGCAAACACGTGCGAAAGGGCTGTCTTTCGGATATTCCCGAAGGATGTGGCACAGAGATGAATGAAAGACTTCACAGGCACCTCAACAGATCTCTTCTGTGTGGAGTCTCAAAAATTGGACCTGAACTAGCAATAGCAGTGATGACGTGTGCATTATATGCATGGAACTGCAAACGTAAAGGAAAAAGCATACACAATAAAAGAACAACTCCAGTCGTACCAGTCGAGACCGTTAAACTGGACAACGATCCTACACCTCTACACACAGCATCCTACACACAGCAACATATGAAACCAACGTCAGCATGGTCAACATCAGGAGTGACAGAAAAACGCTGTTGCAGTGTAATCATTCCATCAGTTCAAGTGCCTGGTGCGTCCACAAAAACAGTAGATGGTATTAAAACGGAAACAGTACTAAACCATATCATACAGAGAGTGCTATACTTACAAGATTTCTTCACTTCGATCAAAGAAAGATGTAAAAACAAATCATTGAATCTGATAGCCTTTCTGTGGTCAACAGGTGCGACAATGGGTGATCTTATCGAGGGTGAATCGAAACTGAATGTCATGGGAATCGATCTGACTGCCCAACATAGCGATAACTTAGCAAGAAATCTCGCTGGTCTTAACCTTACGGTGGATAAAGTCATAAGAGACGGGAACTGTTTTTTCAGGGCAGTCGCGAGACAGCTCGGAAAACATCTTATATTGCACGGGGAACAGATTAAAGGACATTGCACTTTTCTTGGATTAGGGAAAAGTGAGAAGGAAGACTGTGAAAAACTTAGAACACTCTTCGTCAGAGAAGTATCTGTAAACGGCTTCAAAAACGTTTGATGCAGATATGGCCACTCTGATTCTGGACTATTTTGGGCAAGAAACTGGATTGAAATTAGGTAGCCGTGCTATTATCTATGATCTAGTATCAGATATGGACACATATTGAACTTCTCTTATTATTCAGTAATTTATTTATGAAATATTATTGGGTTTATTGTTGAAACACTCAGACTTCTTAGCTGTAAGTTAAACGTTTTAGCAGTATTTAATTTATTTAATGGATTTGAATATTATGATGTCTTGCAAAGGTGTACAAATCATAACATTTTTATTGCAGTATTCTAGTGCTCCGCTACCCTTCAGTGTTTACGCAAATTTAATGTCAATTGTCCTTTGAAGCCGTTCTTTTTCAAATACGCTACTGAAGTGTTAACGTGCATTTGTTTTCTTCAGAATTTTCAGCTTCTGGTGATTCTGTGAAACAGACAATGAAAGCCAAAAGATGCAACTGTGGAAAAAACCGACGAGGAACCAAACTTTCTTGTGTCTCTGACATCTGCCCCTGCAAAAAGAATGAAAGTCCTTGTACCCGTGATTGCCGATGTCATAATTGTAGAAATGTTAACCATATCAGCAACACAAGCCGAAGAGAAAATGGAATGGATGAAACTGCTTTCAACAAAGGTTGTCGATGTGGACAAGGAAACAAATCTAAAGACGACGACCTAATGCAAGAGTCGTGTCGAGATGGCAGTCGAAAATCGAGATGTCCGTGTGTTGCAAGAGGTATTGGATGTACAAATCTTTGTAGGTGTATAAACTGTGCAAACATCATGCAGGCTCGCGTCGCCCAAGTAACACCAATGAAGCAAAGAAAAAGAAAGAGAGAATTAGTTTCTCCCTATAAAAGGAAAAAAGGAAAGGAGTTTATGGAAGACCAAAAAGCATCTATCAGTTCAGGGACCTGGAGAAATCTAGAAACATTTTGTTTGATAGTATGCCGAGAGGTGCTGTTATCCCATAGCATTTCGGAGAATCCGGGAAATTTGAAATTGTTGTACAATTTCGTTGCCCAATCTGATAGCGTTAAGGCAATGTTACTACCCATTAGTGTCAAATCTACCTCACAAATTGCCGCAAAAATAGCATACTTGAGTAAATTCCATGAAATTTGAAAAAGTCTGACAATGGACTAATCTTGTAACGGTGTAGTCAAGATACGTTCAAAATTTTAAGTGGCACTCCCTTTTATAGTTGCCGACATCACGAGGCAAAAAGCGATAGTGATAATCTCGACTGAATGAATTAGTGACCTTCAAACTATATATCGGTGTATTACGTATCGCACAGAGTTAAGTGTTTGTTTAATTTTAACTTTCAGTCGTGCCACTGTACCGAATCCAGCTTATCTTGACACAACTGATATCGCCCATTGTATTATTCCTTATAGCCGCAAAAGTTACAATCAATTCAGATATAATAATTTGGCATATAAGGTGATCCACACTTAATGTAAAAAAGGAAAACGGTGTTGAAAGAAAAAAGAAGAAATCGATTTTGCTTTGATTTGCATAATGAAAAGTGATCAGATATCAGTTGCATTGTATACTGAACCTTAATGTTGGATGTAACAGATCTGACCTCGAGATCAGGCAAAGCCAAGAGTTGGCACTTAGGTCTGACGTTAGGGTTTGTACAACTGACCTCTGGAAGTCTCAAAAAAACTTGAAGACTAAATCGGTAGATGGAGGAAACCAGTTTGGAGTTATCAGGTATTTAATGCAAAACTGAACTGATCTACATTAGTTACTCGATTTCCTCGTGTTGTGCGATTTTCAACGATTGTCTCGATAATAGATAAGGTATGATTAAGAAACGAATGCAATAAAACTTCAGCCTCACTTGTGTGGTATTGACTAAAAGTATCCAAACGTTATACCCGTTGTAGCACCCTGCCCCGTTGTTAAGTCATTTTAAAAGGGCGCCTTAAGACTCAGCGTGTTATGCAAAATATCTGATCGTAAAAATATTGCCCAGAAATTTCGCTTACATTTTTTAGAAAATCATGATAAAAGTATAACAGCCAAAAGAAACTATAACAGGCTTCAGGTGCTATAGCATTGAGACACAGAGCCTTCGTCATTGACCAAGCGTTGTTCTCAAAAAAGGAAACTTTTGTTTGATTTCCGTCAAAGAGAAAAAATGTACCAAATAAAGCTAATTGCTAGACAACAGGGTAACAGAATAACAAGGTAACAAGGTAACACAGTAATAAAGTAACAAGGCAATAGAGTAACAAGGTAACAAGGTCAGAGTAACAAGGTAACAGAGTAACAAGGTAACAAGTTAACAACGTAACAGAGTAACAAGGTAACAAGGTAACAGAGTAACAAGGTAACAAGGTAACAGAGTAACAAGGTAACAAGGTAACAGAGTAACAAGGTAACAGAGTAACAGAGTCACAAGGTAACAAGGTAACAGAGTAACAAGGTAACAAGGTAACAGAGTAACAAGGTAACAAGGTAACAAGGTAACAGAGTAACAAGGTAACAAGGTAACAGAGTAACAAGGTAACAGAGTAACAAGGTAACAGAGTAATAAAGTAACAAGGCAATAGAGTAACAAGGTAACAAGGTCAGAGTAACAAGGTAACAAGGTAACAGAGTAACAAGGTAACAGAGTAACAAGGCAACAAGGTAACAGAGTAACAAGGTTACAGAGTAACAAGGTAACAGAGTAACAAGGTAACAAGGTAACAAGGTAACAAAGTAACAGAGTAACAAGGTAACAAGGTAGTAGAGTAACAAGGTAACAGAGTAACAAGGTAACAAGGTAACAGAGTAACAAGGTAACAAAGTAACAAGGTTACAGAGTAACAAGGTAACAGAGTAACAAGGTAACAGAGTAACAAGGTAACAAGGTAGCAGAGTAACAAGGTAACAGTAACAAGGTAACAGAGTAACAAGGTAACAAGGTAACAGAGTAACAAGGTACCAAGGTAACAGAGTAAAACGGTAACAAGGTAACAAGGTAACAGAGTACCAAGGTAACAGAGTAACAAGGTAACAAAGTAACAAGGTAACAAGGTAACAGAGTAACAAGGTAACAGAGTAACAGAGTAACAAAATAACAAGGTAACAGGGTAACAAGGTAACAAGGTAACAGAGTAACAAGGTAACAAGGTAACAGAGTAACAAGGTAACAAGGTAACAAGGTTACAGAGTAACAAGGTAACAGAGTAACAAGGTAACAAGGTAACAAGGTAACAGAGTAACAAGGTTACAAGGTAACAAGGTTACAAGGTAACAGAGTAACAAGGTAACAAAGTAACAAGGTAACAGAGTAACAAGGTAACAAGGTAACAGAGTAACAAGGTAACAAGGTTACAGAGTAACAAGGTAACAAGGCAACAAGGTAACAAGGTAACAAGGTTACAGAGTAACAAGGTAACAGAGTAACAAGGTAACAAGGTAACAGAGTAACAAGGTAACAAGGTTACAGAGTAACAATGTAACAGAGTAACAAGGTAACAAGGTAACAGAGTAACAAGGTAACAAGGCAACAAGGTAACAAGGTAACAAGGTAACAAGGTTACAGAGTAACAAGGTAACAGAGTAACAAGGTAACAAGGTAACAGAGTAACAAGGTAACAAGGTTACAGAGTAACAAGGTAACAAGGTAACAAGGTAACAAGGTAACAGAGTAACAAGGTAACAAGGTTACAGAGTAACAAGGTTACAGAGTAACAAGGTAACAAGGTAACAGAGTAACAAGGTAATAAGGTAACAAGGTAACAGAGTAACAAGGTAACAAGGTAACAGAGTAACAAGGTAACAAGGTAACAAGGTAACAGAGTAACAAGGTAACAAGGTAACAGAGTAACAAAATAACAAGGTAACAGAGTAACAAGGTAACAAGGTAACAAGGTAACAGTAACAAGGTAACAAGGTAACAAGGTAACAAAGTAACAAGGTAACAAGGTAACAGAGTAACTAGGTTACAGAGTAACAAGGTAACAAGGTAACAGAGTAACAAGGTAACAAGGTAACAGAGTAACAAGGTAACAAGGTAACAAGGTAACAGAGTAACAAGGTAACAAGGTAACAAGGTAACAGAGTAACTAGGTTACAGAGTAACAAGGTAACAGAGTAACAAGGTAACAAGGTAACAGAGTAACAGAGTAACAAGGTAACAAGGTAACAGAGTAACAAGGTAACAGAGTAACAAGGTAACAAGGTAACAGAGTAGCAAGGTAACAAGGTAACAAGGTAACAGAGTAACAAGGTAACAAGGTAACAGAGTAACAAGGTAACAAGGTAACAAGGTAACAAGGTAACAAGGTAACAGAGTAACAAGGTAACAAGGTAACAAGGTAACAGAGTAACAAGGTAACAGAGTAACAAGGTAACAAGGTAACAGAGTAACAAGGTAACAAGGTAACAGAGTAACAAGGTAACAAGGTAACAAGGTAACAAAGTAACCAGGTAACAAGGTAACAGAGTAACAAGGTAACAGAGTAACAAGGTAACAAGGTAACAGAGTAGCAAGGTAACAAGGTAACAAGGTCACAAAGTAACAAGGTAACAAGGTAACAGAGTAACAAGGTAACAAGGTAACAAGGTAACAAGGTAACAAGGTAACAGAGTAACAAGGTAACAAGGTAACAGAGTAACAAGGTAACAAGGTAACAAGGTAACAGAGTAACAAGGTAACAAGGTAACAAGGTAACAGAGTAACTAGGTTACAGAGTAACAAGGTAACAAGGTAACAGAGTAACAGAGTAACAGAGTAACAAGGTAACAAGGTAACAGAGTAACAAAGAGAACAAGGTAACAAGGAAACAGAGTAACTAGGAAACAAGGAAACAAAGAGAACAAAGAAAAGGTTGAAGTTATAAGTTAATTAGGTAAAAGCGGTACAATATATGTCCCCATACATGAAGTACCTACCACGCTTATGCAGACTGTCGCTGACCAGCACCATTGAGGCGCAAGTGCTTGGGAAATCGGGCGCGCGGTCTTTTGGCGATCTGGCGGGAGGAAGAGATTGCCTATGTTGCTGGATTTTTTCTCAAGGATATTCGAAATTTAAAAGGTAAAGTCGATGTATTTTGCTTTGTATATCGTGCTTCTACTGCCACATCTATGTTATAACCGGGAATAAACTACAATTGCATCCATACATGAATGTGCACGCGTGTCGCCTGCGTATGATAGTGATCCAGCTGAAAAAAGCCTTGTTGAAAAATTTAAGTGGTGTTAAGTCAGCAAAATATGTAGTTATGCAATGTTAAAATGCTAATTTATTGGTATTTGGCAGAAGTAGCTCAATATTAATTGCTTGAGTAATTTATACTTCCTCTGGCGCTATATTGACATGTTGAGCGTAATACCCGTACATGTACCATTGATTTTGACAGGGGTAGGGTGGAGCCTTTATTTTATATGCGTTACTGTCATTTTTTTCTGTTTTGTTTTGTCATGTTTTCATATACAAGGTTGTTTTGCTTATAATAATTTATGATGATACAGCTGTACAATGTAAGCTGAGTCCAAAGGTCAAAAATGCTAAAATGTGCCACATGTGTATTTATAATGTCCTTAAAGATAATGGCAACACAAATAACACAATTCATTTAATTTCACAATATTTTCAATAAAGGTAGAATTACCAGTTATTTTTAGTGGGTTTAGTGACTTTTTTGTACATTTGTTTCAGATTTTTCCTTGAGTGGTACAGGAGTTATTTCCAATGTTCTTGAAATTGAGTTGCATCACCTGAACTCTCCAAAAGATAAAGAGGTCAATGAAATACAGGTTCAACATGGGGAAGCTGTTTGTAGTCTGTGCATGAAGAAATGCTACAGGGGTATTCCAGTGGGTGTCAATTTATTTACAGTAATCCTCTTCACAAGATAACAGAAGTGAAGCTTATATACTGAATGCTCCCATCCATCAATACCCCATCTGTTTGGGGTAAATGTCACAAAAAAGAAACCTCACGTGTACTTCCTTGTGTTATATTTTTAGCATCTTTACAATATTATTTTTCTTGTACTTTGTGCCGTGCCCTGCTAAGTAAATCCATGTCCCTTTCACAGTGTTCTGTGGGGAACATAATGTACTGAAATTGTGTGAAGCTATAGAACATTTGCACTCGTAGAGGTTTCCCCACAGAGATATAAAGAGTGACAACATTATTCTTACAGAGGTAAACAATATGTACCACCCAATGCTCATTGATTTTCGAAAGGCTATCTCGCTATCGGATGCCCCTTCAAAACAGCAGTCCATGACTGCTCACTAGCACTGACATATAGATTCAGAAATATGCCTCAGATATTATGTTTTCACTTGGCATTAATAAGTCATGGCAAAAGTTAGTGGCAAAGTGAAAGTAGAAAGTCATTTTGTGGAAGAGCAAAGAAAATGCCTTCAGACAGATCCAAAGTTGAGATTTACTGTTTCATGTCTTCTGTCACTGCTCAAAACAAATTTTTAGCTGGAACCTTTTTTCTGTCAAGCAATTATAGAATATCATATTCCTATTTAAAAAGGAAAATCATAAAGTTATCTTACTGTGTGAATTCCTATACTAAATAAATCTATGAAAATTCGACTCATTTAGTGAAAAGGGTATAAAAATATTGAAGGTGTAAACCCCGTTGGTCTAAGAAGTTTAGGTTTACGTGAAGAAATGCACCATGTTAATGTTGTTGAGTGAAGGCTGATATAAATCTCGCCAGTCTGTTTGAGCAGTTTAAAAAGACAAATCATATTGAACTCAAAATCAGGGTTGTAAAGAGCAGCAAAGAAATTATTCGTTCATGTTTGTGCTGAGTTTCTATTCACAAGTTATATGAAATACAAAGCAATTTCACCATTTGTTGTAGTATTGGCTGTTGGGCTTTCAAAATGTGGTTATTTTTAGGAGGCTCACCATCAAGATAGCGGTAAGAACAAAATTGTTAGTTTTGATGTGAAGTTCCTTGAATAAATGGCCATGAGGAAATTGTGTACAAGTGAATAATCTCAACCCTGACCTTGAAATGCACAGAACTTTTTTTTTTGGACCAAATTTAAGGTACTGTGGGTGGCCTTGTTATTGTTAGCTTTTTAATAATAATATTATGATGTAGAAAAAATACAGTAAATTAATGATCTGACTACTGGACCTTTGTCCAGTAGATTTGTTGTGGTGTATTTACTTTATGTAAAGGGGAGGTAGTGTGGGCCCTCTGTAACTATATAGAACAGTTACTGTGTCATTTTGAATTTTTAGTTTTAGTAATTGGAGATCCCTGCCCATTGTGCAACCCTAGGCTTTACTATTATCAAATGACAGAAGAGGAATGCAACACATGCCCAGGTTATGTACCATTGACTCACTTCGAAGTGGTTATGTGATTTAGAATTGGACCGAAAAAAAGACCGGGGCCCAGTTGTTTCACAGACCGATTAACACTAACCCAGGGTTAGATTTTAACCCCGCGTTTCCTTTTTCTTTTAATCAAAAGCATTTTGTCAGATAATTTTCTCTTTTCTTTTTTAAGTATCAAATCACCAAATTGTACGCAAAAGGAATTATTCAAATGAATTTGTTTTTAAAACTGTCAGATAATTTCCTCTTTTCTTTTTTAAGTATCAAATCACCAAATTGTACGCAAAAGGAATTATTCAAATGAATTTGTTTTTAAAACTTTCATATCTGAATTCATATTTCGTACTAACCTTGAATTATCTTAACCCAGCTTTGAACAACCCAGCCTGGAAGGATAAATGCTGCATGTTAATTTGTTTCACCGCCTTAGTTTTTTCTTTATAGCTTTAAACTTTTCATGATCCAAGGCCAATTCAGAACTCCTGTAACCCAGTAGTGGGGCTTTGTCGGGTGCGATTTGACCGATAGCTCCTGTATATGAAGACCCTCTCTTCATGAGAATTTTTTTTGGGAAGCCACAACCCCGCTCCTTGTATCCCAAGATCAAGTAACCAGGATTCAGGTGAATTTTAGTCAGCAAAAATGCTATGACTTTTTTGGATTGAATGGGTAGTACTTAATGAACAGTAAAATTCAAAATCAACAAAAAAATCAGTGAAACCCAAACTCAGGGTTGCAAACAACAGAGTAAGAAAAATTAGCCTTTCATAAATTTGTTGGCTGAGTTAGTGTTCAAATAAAATTGTGAGCAGTTTCACCATATTTTGTTGTAGTATTGGCTGTTGGGTTTTCAAAATGTGGTCATTTTTAGGAAGCCTACCATCGAGATGCGGTCATCTCTAGGTGGGCAGTCAAAACTACAACAAATACCGGTTAAAGTTAAATTGTTGGTTTTAATTTGAATTAAGTTTGTTGGTTAAATGACCATGAGGAAATTATATACAAGTGAATAATCACAACCCTGAGTTTGAAATCCACAAAACTTTTTATTTTGGACCAAATTTGATTTTTTAGTATGATGTACAAAAAATACAGTAAATGATCTGACTACTGGACCTTTGTCCAGTAGAGTTGTTGTAGTGTATTTACTTGTATAATAAAGGGGAGGTAGTGTGGGCCCTCGATCTGTACGGTATAGAACAGTTACTGTATGATTTTGAATTTCTAGTTTTAGTACTCGGACATCCTTGCCCGTTGTACGACCCTAGGCTTTATTATTATCAAATGACGGAAGAGGAATGCAACACATTCCCAGGTTGTGTATCATTGACTCACTTCAAAGTGGTTATGTGATTTAGAATTATTGGACCCTAAAAAAGACCGGGGCGCAGTTGTTCCAAAGACCAATTAGCACTGACCCAGGGTTAGATTTTAACCCGCGTTTTTTTTTCCTTTTAATCAAAAGCATTTTGTCAGATAATTTGTTCTTTTCTTTTTTACGTATCCAGTCACCAAATTGTAGACAAAAGGAATTCAAATCAATTTGTTTTTGAAACTTTCATATCTGAGTTCATATTTCGTACGAACCTTGGGTTATCTTAACCCAGCTTTGAACAACCAAGCCTGGAAGGATAAATGCTGCATGTTAATTTGTTTCACCGCCTTAGTTTTTTCTTTATAGCTTTAAACTTTTCATGATCCAAGGCCAACTCAGAGCTCCTGTAACCCAATAGGGGTCTGTTCATTTTTTATGGGGAGGGGGGGGGGGGGAGGCTTTGTCGGGTGGGATTTGACCAGTAGCTCCTGTATATGAAGACCCTCTCTTTATCAGAATTTTTTTGGGAAGCCACAACCCCGATCCTTGTATCCCAAGATCAAATAACCAGGATTCAGGTGAATTTTAGTCAGCAAAAATGCTATGACTTTTTTGGATTGAATGGGTAGTACTTAATGAACAGTAAAAGTCAAAATCAACAAAAAAATCAGTGAAACCCAAACTCAGGGTTGCAAACAACAGAGTAAGAAAAATTAGCCTTTCATAAATTCGTTGGCTGAGTTAATGTTCAAATAAAATTGTGAGTAGTTTCACCATATTTTGTTGTAGTATTGGCTGTTGGGTTTTCAAAATGTGGTCATTTTTAGGAAGCCTACCATCGAGATGCGGTCATCTCTAGGTGGGCAGTCAAAACTACAACAAATACCGGTTAAAGTTAAATTGTTGGTTTTAATTTGAATTAAGTTTGTTGGTTAAATGACCATGAGGAAATTGTGTACGAGTGAATAATCACAACCCTGAGTTTGAAATCCACAAAACGTTTTATTTTGGACCAAATTTGATTCGTTCTGTAAAAAGACTAACAGAAGAAATTTGTGACTGTAAAATTGTCAAAAAAAGTAACTGGTTTCTGATTACTTTATATTAAAATGACAGTGCATATAAAACAGTTAACAGGAAAGATGCATGTAGGGGGTTGGACCTCTGGGCGGAGTCTCACAGTGTGTACAAAATTTTATTGTAATAATGTAATGTTACAGTTGAGATTGGAAATTTACTTTAGTCATAAAACGAATCAAACATATAGGAAATGTCACATGTACATCACCTTTGACTGTCAGCAAATGTTATGCAGTTCACTATATTTGCTCCCCTTGCAAATATGGATAATTATAATACAAATGTTCAAATTTATGATACAGCCAAATGTGTAGAAATTTATTGTTTTTGCTCTTAAGGCAAATACGAGTAAACCACATGCAAAAGTGTTCTTTTGGTATCCTGGAAAAACAAGAGCAAACACCAGTGCAAATTAGGGGTTTTGCAATATTTTTGCCTGCATTTGAAGTACAGTGAAAACTGTCATTTTTGCAAAGGATGTAAATTTGAGTAAATTGGTAGAAATGTTGAAGATTTGCCCATGCTGCAAACATGTATCAAATTTGTATCAAACCATTGCATTTACTTGACTTTTGCGTATCAATACCTATCTAGCAAATATATGTATTTGCCCACACTTTAGCTGACAGCGCAAATGTAATGCAAATTTGGAGCTCCAAATTTACCACATATTTGCACCTTTCGCAAACATTAGTAAATCCGTTTTTTCGTTCAGTGATTGAAGCTCAGGACTCCACTTGTTAAGGGCTGCAATACTTTTAAATTTCCGTATCCAAACCACCCAACTTTCGCCGGACGTCGCAGAGAAGCTCTCCGGTTTGATGCGAAGCGGGTTTTCTGGCGACGTGGTCGGTGAACTGCCGCTTGCACCAGCCTTATTTTCACTTTTCTTTCCAAGTTTCGCCTCGAGGAGCGCCACTTTCTCTTCCAAAGCTTTCACAGTATCTTCCATGGCAAAAAAATCCCACCGCTGCCACCAAATGTAACACAAATAACACAGCTAGCGTTCGAATCACTTTACTAAAACTAGCACAACAGTAACACGAGTCGTAGGCCTCCTAAACTGCGCATGTCCGACCCAACTCGGGCTCAGGCCCCACGCTACACACGCACGAAACGAAGTTGTTTCTTCTCTCTAAAATCGTCATTCGAACAGGAGCCCGAACTCTAGTTTCCCCTTTTTCATTCTCCCTTGTATTGACTACCTCCAAAAAGAAATTAAATTGATTCAGATCCTTTGATAGTGTGTCATTTCAGTCCTTGTTTTTTCTACGTACTGCTTTCTTTATGCCGCCATCTTGTTAATTTGAAACCGCGTGCCAAATACTTCGCGGGCGCAAACTGTCGCCGATTTCTGGTGACCAACATGCATCCATGCCCTTCGAAATCCTATACATGTGCGGTCAGACATGATGACCATACAGATCAAATACTAAAAACTATAATTTTAAAAACCTCCATTATTTGCTTTATAGTCTTTGACGAAAAGTCAAATGTTATTTGATATAATGCATTTATTTCGCACAACTTTTCTGGCTTAACTGGCTAAAACGAGTGAATGATTTTTGATCTTGAATGATCTTTGCTTGGCTGCCGATCACGATACTCATAAAACGCTTTTACGATTACTGAGGTCGGACAATTCAACTTTTCCCGAATTAAATACCTGGATATAGCACATGTGCCAGAACAATGAACTTGATAACATATACCCACATAGTTAAGGTAAGCTAATCTTTTCGTGTATAATACCGTCTACCTTCTGTATTTTTTGGAAAATAGTACATCTTTTCTTGCTCAGTATAAAAAGAATTATTTCTATGGAGCCCGATAGATGTTAAATAAACTCACTTTTATACATCTTGCAACATTTAAGCGTTTCTATGCAATAAAGTCGGTTGCATGATCCCTTGTAAAATCCAGCCATATAGTATCCATCATCACAGCTACTGAGGCCTTTATTATCAAACGATGTAGTAATGACTTTATCTATGCACTTCCCATATTGGTTCGGTAAGCTATCTGGCTTGCAGCACTTTCCAAGTTCAATGTTAGATAGCCAATTCTCCTCGCTGGTACGATACAAGCCTTGCAAGAAGTACCCTTCAGGGCATAGTGCCCATTTGTTACCACTTTTTTGAAAAAAAAGTTAGGAAAAAAAGAAGGAAAAAGCAAATAACAAGTAAAGAAAGTTTAGAATACCAGTAGGGCATTACGATCATGGCATGAATCGTATGTCAAATATCAATTCACTTGAATTAAAGAGCAATTTTATTCATGATTATCTTTAAAACTTTTACCGTTAACTGGAGGTTTAAAACAGATTAAAAGCCTTTGGTCAGAGATACCTTTTCAGACCGCGAGCGGTCGTCCTCCTTTCCTTATTTGCCACGCGGAGGAGAGATTGCCTTCTGCCCACGTTCCTCGCGGCTTCACCGCCCGCCCCTCAAACGTGCTCTCGATCTCCGTACTCAGAAGAAAAATAGGAGACTGCTCGTAGTCTGATACGTTTTGATCTTTGTGCAATACTGACTTCTCTGGGAACAGATGTATAGCTTCACAGTGAAACTACAAGGCGAATTTCCAAAAAAATGTTCTTTTTCTTTCAGTTCTTTCTTGAATTTAAAGGTAGTCTTCAAGAAAGAACTGAAACTTCCGTATTAATATATCTAGCCGGATTTTTTATCATTATTGCCAAACTGGACCTTTTTGCGTCCAACAGCTTTTTTCGGCCAAAAACTGTTCTCCAAGGTAGCCATTATAAAAACTAAGAGTACAACTATTACTTTTTTCTCTTCTCCTCCTTTCCTTGTCCTCGCTCTTTCTTTTTCTCCTTTCCTTTTCCTTCGTTACTGTGATCTTGGAGCTTCTCAGGCTAAGCTAAGAAACATGCCTTTTGACGGCTTTTCACTCAAATGACTGCAAATTTCGTTAGGTTGGTTGTCAAAAAATCGGCTAGATATATTGTAGTAAATATAACCCGCTTCAATCTAATTTAAATGAAATGACTCGATTTAGTTACAAAATCATGGTGGTTTCCAAGTTACTCAATACTCACCTATTTAATTTAACCCACCAGTCGGCAATTAAACAAGTTGACTGGCTCTCTCTATTCGGCGAAGGTGCCTGGCAGCATTTAGCTTTTCCAGTAGATATATTTTATCGTTGTCCCCTCGATTTGTATTGCGTTCCATTCCTGTCATGTACTCCATAGTTCAGTCACATAGTGACCATCCATTTTATCGAAGCTATACCACCAGTTCGCCATGTTACACTGACCCCAGCAAATATCCACCATAAGAAAATAAGCCAAAACGAATACCAGGTATTTCATCTCTGTAGTTTTTTTAAAAAATTAATATACAGTCAGACGGAAAAAAGTTAAAATAAATTGCATAGTGCAGCATTATGTACTTAGCTTTCGGCTTCCAGTCTAAATCCTGAGATGCCGGCCAAATTTAAAGTGGCGATTTCACTAAGATGGTCAGTGGTGGGGGCAAGTAACAATTAAATATTATGGATCAGCTTTGTTGTTCTGATAGCATAGTGCCGTAGTAAACATTTTGAGAAATTAGGGATCTTAAGAAACAACGATAACGGCAAAAAGCAGCAGGGGTAGGCTTAGGCTAAACGTCAAACTTTGCATGGGATGAACTAAACCCTAATTTGGGTCGACCCAACAGACGATCTTCGCTTAATTTAGCTCGGAAGTCGAACTTAGGACGCGTCGAGCCAATCAACTGAATCAGACCAAAAAGCAACAGTTTAGCCGAACGATGCTAAAGATAGGCTATCATACAAATTGTTAATTGATTAGTTTTAAATTAGTTCGTCGCATGTGAAGATTGACGTTTGATCCGTAGAAGATCTTTAAGTGTACCATACGTTTTGTGGACGATCCAGACTCGTTTAGACGAGCTTAACTGAGCCAGGCGTCTAACTTTTCATGAAATTAACTCACTAAGTTTGGGTCGTCTCATGAAAAGTTCGACGTTTGACCTAGTCCTTTATATAGCAAAGCAGTCTTTGCACGTGATCAAGAGTTTTTTGTACATTTCTTTACATCGACGTGGTGAACTTCCTAATCTTTAGGTTTATAGAGGGCGTGAACAAAGGAAACGATCGATTTTACTTTATGTTTTTGAACATAGATACCACAAGGTCAATTGTTGTTGTTGTTTTTTAACTACCTATTTTCAAGCTTTTTTTCCAACACACCTTGAAGCAGTTCTGCGATCACTAACTTCCGTTGTAGCAGCAGCGGACTATAAACAGCTTCAAAGGTATCGCTTACCTTACACTACTGAGAAGCAGTCTAGAAGCAAACTAAGAGAACAGTAGTATAGCTAAAGTGCAATAATAAAATATTACTTTAAGTTACAAACCAATGGAGTACAGCTAGATAAATAACGCACTAAAAGTAATAATTTTTTACAGGTGTGAATTTCTTCTTGAGCATGTGGTTTTAAAAGATATCTTCCCAACCTCTTTATTTCAATATATTAGCTATTTCTCATGTTTGCATTTGAATACGTTTAGTTGAATTCTCTCAGTAGAAATGAATAAGTTTCTTTTTATCATATCCAACGTGCTACGCTGACTTGTTGCTCTCAGAGCAAATTAAACTGATAATGCGACTTGATCATGTGCAGACATTTGGTCAGTTTATAATTTAGACAAATACGTTGGTGAAGGGGATACTCTCAGAATCATGAGCAATCGACGAATTCGAATCTTCAGTAATCGGTGCTTGATGCTAGCCTACAAATTTTAAAGTAAAATAAATTTTTTCTTTATGTAAATGTAGTTTCTATCTTCCCCTCCACCCATCTGAAATTTTGGAGGATTCAAAACTGAGTCCTTTTTTGGTGGCGAAAAAAAAGGGATATAATATTTAAAAAAAATTCAGAGTGTCCCCACGATACCTTAATGGAACACTTAGTACCAGTCTTATGGAGAAAAGTTTAGAAAAATTTCATAGAAGAGAGAATTTTATACGTGATAACGTGTCTGAGCATTCGACCTAACGCAAAAAAAAAAGAAAAAGAAATAATAATAATAATAATAATAATAATAATAATAATAATAATAATAAATACCCATGATAGGCCGAAACAAAATAACTTAGTTGCCACTGGTAGTTTGCCAAAATCTACGAAGTAAGAATTTACTATCAGAAAATGGTTAATTCGTCAACAAAATTGACCAGTTTATAGAAGATTTACTGTTATAAAACAATCTAAATACATACAGAAGAAAATCAAATCGCTTTTGTAAATATTGATGTTTGTCTTCTTTTAGCATTGATCCTCAAACTTTGCACTGGATAAAGACGGCTCTTTTGATTGTCCACAATTTCCAAATAACGTTATTGGCGCAGTGAACAGTGTACTTAAAGTTAATTAACTAAAACGGAAATCACTATCGACTGACTTAAAAAGATACAGGTTGCTTATAACGACGGAAAAACGAAGGAAGCTTGTCAGGAACTGAAAAGGCCGCGTGATCGTGGTAAATCAGTAATTGTTTCACGATGAAGTCACTTGGAATCATAGTTACTAAAGGGCCGCCGGGGGTCTGTTGGAAGTTTTAGTAGAGGTGTGCCACCCAGGCCTTCAATCCCCGTCCCTGCAATCGTTCATTTCGCTGTCTCTTACCATGTACAACCTGGTTCATCACCACGATGTTTTGCGATAATTGAGTTCAATACTGATGTTTTATCAATCGATCACCGAGTTTGATTTTTAGTGAATAACTTTGGGAAGCGAATCGATCTGCCATTTTCACACAAGACTGAGATAGCATAAAGGAGAAAAGCGTGGTTTCATATACGCGACAGCAGAATATTATTTGTCGCCAAACAAAGTTGGGTGACATTGCGCATGAGTAGACCATTATTTGCAGGTCACGTGGTTGGCTCTCGGCCAATGAAAAGGAAGAAAAATTGCATCGAATGATAAATAGTTTTAATGGATCGCCATATCACATCAGAGGGGGCATAGCTCAGTGGTAGAGCATTCGACTGCAGATCGAGAGGTCACCGGTTCAAACCCGGTTGCCCCCTTCAACCGTTATAGTTTTTTCCTTCTTTTCTTTTAAATATACATTTCGTGAATGTATACAGATTTATACTTTGAAATGGAAGGAATGTGTAGAAGACAAAACTTTAACAAAGTATTCTTTGTAAAGTTATGAATATATGAAAATCATATATGTTTGTAAGTCGCTCAGCTGTCGCGGTTCAAACCTTTGACCTCCCACGAGCTAATCTCGTACCTCAGTTTTTAGGGTACGAGTTTACCCACGAGCTACATTCTATTCGCTGAGTTACAAAGGAACTTTCGCGCGGAGAGCAAACCTCTTGGGTCAGTAATGTTGAAAGCTTAATGTAAGGTGTTAAACAAAGAAAGATGAAAACGTTGTTGACTGTCCGTATCACACAACTACTAACAGGGTAATAAATATCCAAGCAGAGCGCGAGGTAGCCTTCTTATCCGCGTGGTTCTAAAAATATTTGCAGACGAATTACCTGTGGGGATGCTCTCTCTATCTTAACCTTTATACCCTCTTGCTAAAACCCATTGTAGTCACTAGGCTTAGATGTTATGCTACCTCAAATGAACACCCACAAAGAAAATAAAGTTTTGGTGTTCAATGTTCCCATTTTTTATCACTTTTTATTCATGTTTCAATTACTTTCGAATGTAATTAATTGTAGCCAAATGCAGTATCACTACATAATTTAAAGAGGGATGGTATGTATAACTACCCCCGTTATAGTAATAAATTTTACTTCCTTTTTTCACATTGTATTCTAATTTGTTCCATTTTCTATTTCCCTTTTAAAATATTACATGTTTATGAATGATATATATCACCAAAGTTGGCGGTTTTTATACCCTTAACCTCGGGGCATGAAAATATTACAAGATATCTTATACAAAAAAGAATCAAAGAAAAGTCTTAATTTGTGTTAATAAATAATAATTAAACTCTCAGAGCGATTTTAAAAATCCTTTAAAACTTGATAGGTCAGCAGCTTTTTTTAAAGGAGTTTCTAAAATCGCTGCACTGCAAAAGAATGGCTACTAATTTTAAAAGTCAGATTATTCTTACGTTTCAATCAAAATCTTGAATAATTCACCAGTATTGACGACCTCTATTTTTTAACACACTGTCATTATCTTTTATCGTTATGAAAACTTGCCTCGCTAGAAATTAATTTATACAAGACTTAAATTCTGATCCTTTATACGCAGCAGATCAAAATTCAAAACCGCATAATAACTTCATAACAATAATAATAATAATATTAATATTGATAATGACAATGATAACAAAAAAATAATGATGATAACAATAAATAACATTTGCCACTTTTTAAACTGTAGGGCGAATAAGGGATCAGTGGAGTGGAAAAGCGTTAGTTCTTATTGGTTATTGGTTGCCTAGGATACCATCGAATAATCATGACTTTACAAAACTTGTCCATCAAAACAATCCCACAAATCTTCGCGCCGAGAGCTTGTCTCAAAAAGTAGTTTACGGACTGCGCTCGAAAAAAAACTTTCAAAAAGATGTTTGCTCATATTTAAACCTTAAATTTCGGATAAAATTTACTTTACCATGAACTTACCTCAAGAAAGTACTTCGAGATATTGACTATCAAAAACCGTTTAGATAAAGAAATACAAAACAGCTCTTTTTGCCCTCATTTCTTTTTAAGACAAAAAGTCTTTTACGTTCATAAAAACGTGAAAAATCTACCTTAAAAGCTAAATCGAAATTTGAAAATGAACCAGCATATCCTCTGCCTCGAATGAGCTTTTAGAGACGTTTTTATCATCCATTCAATGGGTTTAAGGGGAATCGTCTTGAGCTACAGAATAAAGCGCTCCTTTTAATTTATCTTGCCATTTGTTCTACTTGAGCAGCGGTGTGACTAATGTCGGACACTTCAGGCAGCCCGTCAAGGCAACAATGTGTCAATGTTGTAGTTGAATCCCTTTTCAGGATAGTAAACAACTACGTAAACCAATATCATGTTAAGCTTTTTGCTAAGGGTCCCAACCCTGATAACCTAGGCTGATTACTAGTTTACACTGAGAACAGAATTAACCTACAATGGTGTACAACTTAAAAATATCCAAAGGATATTTTCTTAAGGTATTCTGTTTTAGGAAAACCGCAGTTTTCGCGAAAACAATTTTCTGCTCGGAGAGTTTAGTAGTTTGCTGTTATTTCGTGAACTTCTAATCTGGTTTAAGGTAGCGATCAACTTTGCATTGCTCGAGTCGGCTGACTTGATTCTTCTCTCTTGAGCTTCGATAATGACCTGCTTGGCTTGAATCACCTCTTGCATTTCCTTCTGTTCTTTGCGAAGCTCAGATTCAACGCTCACCAAGCGATCAAGCAACTCCTTCATTTCTTTGTCCTTTCTTCACGCAGTTTCTGAAGACTCTTCTCGCTCTCGGCGAGTCTTTCCTTGAAGGCAGCAACCAGCTTATGTGTGCTGGATTCCTGTAAAATTAACTGCTCATGTGTCGAAGCTAGATTCCTTTTTGTCTCCAGCAGCTCCTCACGAAGGTCACTGAGCTCTTGTTCATACTGAAAGAAGAGTAACGAAAGATGTATTCTTGAAATCTCTCGAGTTGCTAACATCAACTTCTTCACAGAGTAGGAAATTAGTGACAAAAATAATGATACAATGAACTTGACATTCGACGTAGGAATTCGACGAGTTTTTTCTGTTGTCGTTGTTTCAGCGGGGGTAGGCCAAACAGGGTGATATAAAAACTTTCCTACGCTTCCATTGACATCAACAACAATAAATTGATTTCTGCGTGAACTATATGCTTGGGTACTGGCTTGCCTGACTGTCGGGTCGTGTATCAATACAACCATGACTGGACCAAAACTAACATGAACATGCACAAAATTCACAGCCGCTTTTATTCAAAAATGTACTTTCAAAGGGGACACGGCAGCAACTGTTTTCTGTAAAATGTCTGGAGAAGCAAATATTGCCTAAAATTTCCGAATTCTATTACTTAAGGAAGGCTAAAAATTTCTATATGACCGTTCTATCCATGTACAATTTTCGGAGCTCATCAAACTAAAATTTCCTACTATTTTCTGAGGTTAAATTTTTCACATTTCACTCACAAGGTTAGACTATTTTTCGTAGAAAAAAGGAAAAAATATCATGGAGAGGGTAATCAGAAATAATAATATTCATAATACATTAAATTGCCTCTAAAATGTTCGGGGAAAATAAGACTGAATCTCTTGTAATTTCGAAAAGTCTCAAGACAAGTTCCCCTAGGATGACCAAACGGATACAAATGTTATAGCTCCGCTTAAAAATCATTTCTAGACATATGTACCTAAAACTACTCTTGATTGCCTAAAATGTGTTTTCAAGGAGAAAACCGTCGTTGGATTTCCCTGTTTCAATACAGCATATAAATTTAGCCAGGGCTAAAAGCGAAGCTCTCGATAATATTTGTTATAGTTTGTTCAAACAAATATAAAATCACGTGATGCTAAGCGACGAAGGCAAAGCAGGGGAACGGTGAAAAATAACAATAGGTCTAATTAGCAATAAAAGCAACTTTGCACGTGCAGCCGACTTTTTTTGTACATTTCTTTTCCGTTGTTTTGCACGACTACAACGTGAAACTTCCAGAAACCTCCTAGTTACACGTTTTATGGAGGAAATGTCGTACGTGTTCTCGTTCACTTTTTTTTTCACTGCCGCTCATTTTCACCTTGCATTGGTGGCCGCTGGCATTTCTAATTTTGTCACCGCCGTTACAAAATTTTCATGTTGTTCTTCCAACAATTAAATGTCTCCTTTGCTTTTTTCTCGTTGAGCTTCGCTGGCCTGCCGCCTACTTTCTTTTTTTCTCTGTCTTTCCCCTGCTCTATATTCCAAATTGGTGGACATGACAATTAATCTAAGCTAAATACTTTGCACAACATGGATACAGAAACAATCTCTGCTTTCCGTTTTCGTGTTTACTGACTCTTTAGTTGTCTCTGCTTTACAAGACGCTGTTGGCTATGGCATTTTCCGCCAAAACAACCTCTAGTTGCATTTGGGTTACCACCTGTTGACTGAGTTATTTTACATTGGTATGTCTGTGGTGCGGACGGACAGTCGCTCGGGCGGTCGGTCGGTGTACGGTCACGTGACTACCAAATTTTCTCGGAAGGGTAGATTGCTTTATTTTCTTACTTATGGTGCTCCGCCGGCGCGCTTCGCCCGAGAGCTCCGTCATAAACAGTAATAAATACAGATTTTGTCCCAGAAAAGACAAAGGTACAGAAAACGAACCGCTATACGAAAGTCAAGAAGAGGAAGTGGGGATCAGAGACACCTCCTAGAACCGAGACTTCTTCATCAAGTAAGATCCATTACTACTCTGACTGATTGACTGCTAAAAAGGCTTCAAAAGGCGTAAAAATTTTCCGAAAGAACTGTGCAAAGTTCTTACCTGTTTCGCAGTTGTTTCCAGTATACCCTGATTTGCAATTACAGCGATAACTTTCCGCAAGATTTACGCAGGTTGCACTGTTCTTGCACGGGTTGTTCGTATACTCATTGATGTCTGAAGCGTAAAAATGGACGGCAGTAAAGTTCTAGATGTTTCGCAGTTAGAATAGGATCTCTTTCTTGCTCTAAGCCTATAACGTTAATTGTCTTAATTTGGGGGGGGGGGGGGGGGGAGGAGAGAAAACAATTTTCCAGGAGTATAGACAAGTTGAAGGCCTCTCCGACTAGTTTTTTTTTTTCATTCTACACTGAAAACTAAAAGATCTGTTTCAGCCCTGAAAAAACAATTTAGCCCTGCAGGCCAAAGTCTGCTACCTGGAGCCAATTGACCACAATTTGAGCCAAAACAGCCCCATCAAAGGCTGTTCCAACCCAGGCTGAGACTCAATTAACCTCGTCGGTCCAAATCAGTCCGAGGTAACTGGACTGTATTGGTCCTTATTACAGGAGTCAAATTAGACCCAAAAATATGACTGTATTTGACTCACCGAAACGGCCCTGTTGTTAGGGCTAAAACAGATCTTTCTGATTTACAGTGTATAGCAACTGTTTGTTCATCAGTATATCCCGAAATCCCACCAGACGACCTTTGCAATAGTAGACATAAAAAGGTGGGCAGTTAGTTGTTGGTTTCAAATATCCATTTATGTTCACAATGCATTAACATTCAGTTTACTCGTACCAATTCTTCTTAGTTCCCACTGATTATTACTTGGGGTTCAAGGGTATTCTTCCGAATTATATGCTAACAGATCCGTAATAAAGGGATGCTGCTGGATCACCTGTTTCACAGTTGTTCCCAGTATAACCAGATTTGCAATCACAGCGATAGCTTCCCACAAGGTTCACGCAGGCTGCCCCGTTCTTGCATGGATTGTTCGTGCACTCGTTGATGTCTGAAACATGAATTCAATTTATACGGCAGTTTTATAGTTTTTGTTGTTTCGCAGTTCAAATAGGATGTCTCAAACATTGTTTTTAGTATTCCAACTTTGGTATACAGTGTGAGTAAGGCCATGCCATGAAGTAATTTGGTGTTTTGAAGATCAAGGTACAGGTCCCAGAGGGAAGCTATAAGTGTGAGCTATTTGCTCCAAAAACAGTTAACTTTCATCTTTTGCTATAACGCTGCTTGGCTTGCCCTTTCAGAGTAAAATTTAATTGTTATAAATTTATTGGGTCGTTGAAACAGTCAAGACATGTTTGCAAATAAATAAACAAGTTGAAATCTTTGGTTTATTCATTTTAAGACTGCTTTTTCGTCAATCGTGAATTCCACCATTCGATAATTTGTAGGCTGTTTTCTTGGACTTTAGACATAAAAAAATAGGCAGTTTAGGTTTGTTTATTTCACTTAAACCTGCCTTTTACATCTTACTCGTACTTATTCCTCTTTTCCACTGATTATTTCTTTGGTTTAAGAGTGTGGCTCCAAGTATACTGTAACAGATCCAAAATAAAGAGATGCTTAAGCCCATACCTGTTCCACTGTTGTTTCCAGTATAACCAGATTTGCAATTACAGCGATAACTTCCCTTAAGGTTTACGCAGGTTGCCCCGTTCTTGCATGGATTTTTCGTACACTCGTTGATGTCTGAAACATGAATTCAATTTAAACGGCAGTTAAAGTTTTTTTTCGCAATTCAAACAGGATGTCTCAAAACTTAGAGAAGCCGCTCTTCCCTTGTTTTTAGTAGTCCAAACGTTCGTACAGTGTAAGTAAGGCCATACCATTCAATAATTTGGTATTTTGAAGATCAAGGTACAAGTCCCAGAGGATAGGTGGGGTATTTGCCCAAAAAACAGTTCATCACAGCAAAATATACTTCCATCTTTTACTATAATGCAGTAAGGCTTGCGCTTTCAGAGGAACTGAAAACTGAAGTGTTGTAAATGGCTAGTTAAAACAGCCTGTCAAGACATGTTTCCAAATAAATAAACAAGTTGAAATCTTTGGTTTATTCATTTTAACGACTGCTTTTATTTCGTCAATCGTGAATTCCACCAATCGATAATTTGTAGGCTGTTTTCTTGGATTTTAGACATGGAAAGATAGGCAGTTTTGGTTTGTTTATTTCACTTAAAAATGCGTTTTACATCTTACTTGTGCTTATTCCTCTTTTCCACCGATAATTTTTTTGTTTGGTTTAATACTGTGGCTTCAAGTATACAGTAACAGATCCAAAATAAAGAGATGCTTAAGCCCATACCTGTTCCACAGGTGTTTCCAGTATAACCAGATTTGCAATTACAGCGATAACTTCCCTTAAGGTTTACGCAGGTTGCCCCGTTCTTGCATGGATTTTTCGTACACTCGTTGATGTCTGAAACATGAATTCAGTTTAGACTGCAGTAAAAGTTTTTTTTCGCAATTCAAACAGGATGTCTCAAAACGTATAGAGAAGCCGCTCTTCCCTTGTTTTTAGTAGTCCAAACTTCCGTACAGTGTGCGTTAGGCCATACCATTCAGCAATTTGGTGTTTTGAAGATCAAGGTACAAATCCTCGAGAGAAAGTGGGCTAATTGCTCCAAAAACAGTTGATAAAGAGATGCTTAAGCCCAAACCTGTTCCACAGGTGTTTCCAGTATAACCAGACTTGCAATCACAGTGATAACTTCCCTTAAGGTTTACGCAGGTTGCCCCGTTCTTGCATGGATTTTTTGTACACTCGTTGATGTCTGAAACATGAATTCAGTGTAGACGGCAGTAAATGTTTGTTCCGCAATTCAAACAGGATGTCTCAAAACGGAGAGACGCCCCTCTTCCCTTGTTTTTAGTAGTCCAAACTTTCGTACAGTGTAAGTAAGGCCATACCATTCAATAATTTGGTATTTTGAAGATCAAGGTACAAGTCCTCGAGGGAAAGTGGGCTAATTGCTCCAAAAACAGTTGATAAAGAAATGCTTAGGCCGATACCTGTTTCACAGTTGTTCCCAGTATAACCAGATTTGCAATTGCAGCGATAACTTCCCGCAAGGTTTACGCAGGTTGCCCCATTCTTGCATGGGTTTTTCAAGCACTCGTTAACGTCTAAAACATAAATGATTTTTTTTTTCAAAATTCAGTATTGCTACCCTAATTTTCGTGTTCTCCATGATCTAACTAAATTTCAATCAGCGGATCATGTTCTGACCTGTTTCGCAGTTTTTGCCAGAGTATCCAGATTTACATCTGCAGCTGTAACTTCCTGCCTTGTCGATACATGTTCCACCGTTTTTGCAGGGTTTGGAAAGTCTGCATTCATCTGACAAAAGCACAAAAATCAAGATAACTGTTGAAAATAATCATTAACGATTCATAAAGAATGAATGAATGAGCGTCCTTGTATCTGTTAAAGACACGGCTTAACTTTACATCCAGTTTTTTTAGACCAAACTAACCCCAAATCTAAATGTCAGTGCAAGAATGGATTGATCTATATCACAGATTTTGAAGCATTTGAAAAACTCGCAGTCTTGTATTATCAGGTGTAAAAACTCTCACCTTCACCTCGAAATTTTTAACCTGATAATGCACTCCTGTTCGTTTCTTAAACAGCTAATTATAACTGCTGAAAATTATGACATTATTGTCCTTTTAATTATTTACCCCCGGCAGTATTTTTAGCCCTGAAACCCCATTGGCCGGAGGTAAACCAGCTGGCTATTGACTAGCACGGCCGAGGACTTGAAGTCGGGACTTTCGAGAAGAAATCCAGCAGTCGATCAGGGCGGGACATTAACTCGTGGCCTCCGAAGTGCACCTCCAGCACCTTAGCCAGTCGACCACGTTGCCGTGGGTTTCTTGAAAGGAATTATACTGGAAAAATTACTTACTTACTTTATTTGTCAGCTATAACATACCAACATTCATTTTGCAACACTTCAGCTTCTCAATGCAGTAAAGCTTATCACATCCACCCTTGTATATACCAGCCACGTAGTATCCACTTTGTTTACACTTGCTGAGCCCGATGTGATCAAACTTTCTCCCGATATCCTCTGTGTAGCATCTCTCATATCTGTTTGGTAATGTTTTTGGCTTACAGCACCTGGCCTCTTCGATGTGGCGCAACCAATCACCGCTATTTCAATAGAAACCTTGGAGCCCACACGTTCGTGCTGTCAAAAGGAAGAGAACGTGAGCTGTTAATTCAGATTCAGTAATACGCCAATTTTGATACATTAAAATTCACACTTGTCTCCGAGGCTTGGGGGAGTAAAACAAAGGAAACGTATCATTCATTGCCGAGCTTTAAGATGACTTCTTTTGTTTTATTCCCCAAGCTAGCCTCGCAGCTAAATACATGGCATGGATTTTAATTCATATCATTGTGTGAATTTTAAATAATAATTATATATATCGAAAATAGTCTAACAATTAGTTATTTCAGTAAAGTAAAGGGAAGCTTCAGTCTCTCAGGTGTATCCATGACCAGTATCTTTTCGAATGAATTTTTTCAAGGCTTCCTCTAGAACAGAGAGTCGTCTTTTCTGCGGTCATTATTGACAGCAAAATCTGACTGATCCATGACCTAATAACACCCCTCGGGATAACACCCTCTCAGCTGAATAAGAGTCGAGCATCTTGCTCATGATGAGAGAGCACTGGTTATAAAGGTTCGATTGTTTAAGAACGTTGTTATTATATTTTAAAAGACTTGGCAGCACAACACTTAACCCAGAGATGCACACAAAGCACTATAATCCACTTTCATAGCCTCACTGCACCTAATAATACATAGCGGACTGGCAAAAGAGTATTCAACTTTATTTCGTCTACTGCAGGAAGCCTTTTTGAGTGTTATGCCAGAAAAAAGTCACTTTTAATTGACATGTATATTTGATATTTTCAAAGAATTAATTGTAAATTAAGACAGTCTCTCTTTTTAAATTTAATCTGTTGTACTTTGACCGATCTAGCACTCGCCACCAATTGGCGTTTGTACATGTCAATGGAGTGCCTTGATCCGGCGCTGGAGCGGGGCAGCATTTTGCTTCCTCCAACAAAAAGATTTTATCTTTTGAACCCCTGGGGTTATTTCTCCACAACCCAGTAATGTAGTGGCTTGATGAATCACACTTGACCCACCCTTTTTTATCAAAGGCCCCCCACCAGTTGGCCATTCTACAACCATCGTACATACTACAACACTTCAATTTTTCAATGCAGTACAACTTGTCGCAACCACCTTTATAGATACCAGTAAGATAATAATCCGTATCACACTGGCCCCATCCTTTTTTGTCGAAAGATGATGAAATATCATGGTCATAGCAACCCAACCATTTGGTTGGCAAGTTATTGGGTCTAGCGCAGCGGCCTTTCTCTATGTGGTGAAGCCATTTGCCAGTGTTACGATATATTCCTTGAAGAAAGTAGCCACTGGGACAAACGGCCCAGCGGTTGTTGCTGAAAGAACAAAAGGTTAAGTTATGTTTTAGAAAAATCACCAAAATGTCCTTTCGATCAGGAATGGTATGAACAACCACAACCCTAGAAGAACAGGGTACTTGACTGAGAGAGAAAGCGCTTTTTGTAAATGTCTTACCTTGGCCTTTGGAATAAGATACCACACTACATATATATATATATAACGGTTCTGCCTAAGAAAACTTTGCAAAGAGTTCTTCGCAAATTGCTATTTGATATCTTAGAAAAAGAGGATGACTTTATTCAAACACCCTTGATTATTAAAAAAGTCGGTTTATGTAGATATATGCTTGATACACTTTTCTGCTTTCCTTTCCTGTGTTTTGAAGTACTCCTGTTCATCTTTAAGAATGACTCCTTAGATCTCCTTACCGCTGACTGAACTTCTTCGTTTTATTTTATTTATGCTAAGTTGCAGTCTACGAGGATTTGTAAAGTACGGATTTAATGACCTAACTTTTGCCCAAAAAAATAAACGAATTAATGCCGTAAGTATCAAAGTCTTTAGTCATACATTTCACAAATCTTTCAAAAGGATTTGATGCCGTCACAGTTTTGAGGCAGCCTGTTGCTTATAATAGGCCAATTATGAAAGCCAACATTAATCTGAACTCAGTTCCCAAATAATTATCAGCGCTTTCGATGTTGCAGCCACTTGTCGACCCTTGAATTGGGCCAAGGTAAAGTCCGCGATTATTTTTGTACAGAATTTCAAAGGTTTAAATCTTTCCTAACCTGTCTAATGTTCCCCACCAGTTTGCAATAACGTGAGTCGATGGGCGATTTTGATTCGGCGCTTGAGCTTTACATGATCTTCCCTCTTCGATTAAGAAAATACCGTCGTTGTCTTTCCAGTTGTCATTTCTGTACAGTCCATTCAAATATTCGGTGGATTGACATGTCACCCATCCCTTTTTGTCAAATGCCTTCCACCAATTTGCCACTCTACACTGGCTGGAACAGAGATCTAACATGGCTGCTAGGACCAAACAATGGAAGAGAAGCTTCATGTCGAATTACAGGCGTCTCGAGTTATCTGACAATTATACGACAAGAAGCACATATTTATTTTTAAGAAATACTTCTAAAAAATCAAACAAAATTTTGGAACTACTTGTAACAAACGTAATGTTATTCTTTAATCAATAATTCCTGCAGCCCTAGCCCTAAAGTAAAATAGAGCAAATTATGTATCCTGATTACATGCCGTCCTTTAACCCTAGGACGTACAAGTGCGTGGGGGAGGTTTTTCTGATTTTTTCCAGACGATAAAACATCAGCACCTGACGTTTTTAGGAGCCGTTTGTTTATCCCTCACACGCATTTTGAGACAACTTTAGTGATGACCAGTCACTATGGTTACGAGATATGACGTCATAAGAAGGAGGTGGTCAAACCATTTTTGTGTGAAAATGTATGTTTTCTCAACTTCTTTCGTTAATGAAAGTAAACATTGTGGATAAAATGATGCAAATTTCTAATTTGTGTGTTATTTGACCTCTCAAGCCAAAAAACCATGACCATTTCTTGCGGTTTTAACCTGATTTCTGATCATTGGTAAAATCCAAGATGGTGGCCAAGATGCCGACCATTGTTGGTGACTCCAGTAACGCCACCACCCATGAAATATACCTCATCTTCAGGCTTTCCATTAGAGGCAAAATCGTTTCGATACACTGCCACAAATCAAAAACTCTAGGGAGGAGTTCCTTCAACCCCTTCCTCCTTGTACCACGGTGGGGGTTTGAATTTGCGTGTGCATCTGAGCGTTAACTCCCTTTTTAACTTACAAACCAGAGGAGGATGATCCAGTAAGTACTAGTAATAACTTAAACAATTTCACCAGTGTGGTAGTATTAGCGATAGATTATTCAAATTTCTTTTTTTATTATTCTTTTTGATTCGCCCTTTGTAAGGGAATTTGGATTCCGGAATCCAGGAGTTTTTTGATTGTGGAATCCGGAATCCAGCAAACGTTTATTGTGGAATCCGGGATCCTACGTTTTGGAATCCGGAATACATCGCAAGTAATACGTAATACCGCTGAGGATTGGAATAAGTATTCCAGGTTCCACAAACAAAGAGGAATCCGGAATGCACTACCTGGAATCCAGAATCTACCGACGTGAAATCCAGAATCCAAGACTGTCTGCAATTCCCTTTCATGGGGCGACTTGAAACTGACTTGAAGAGGGTTTTAAGGAGACCTTATTAAACCAAACATAACTTCATCAAAAACGATGATATCATAGACGTTCACTTTCAAACAATTACTAGGTGAAGTAGAGAATTTTTCTTGGTAGTTAAAAGAGGGACGAAGCCCGGGGGCAACTATCAACGCTGATAGAAATCGAGAATGAGCAATCTGAATTAATTGAGTAAGTGTCTTACTTTTAATCATGTTCTTTACTATAGCATAAACGATGGCATGCGTACAAGCCTGTTAGATAATAATTGTTGTAATTTTAGGTAATTATGTGGATGTTCAAGGAAATCTTACCGGCAATGCAGAAGTGGTTTGTGGATCCCAGTTGCGGTTAACTTTTTCTTTTTGAAATTATCTTTTTTCAGTACTCATTGTTAGAGCTGTTTATATTATTGAGAGACTGAAACCGTGATGATAGATTATGGCTTATGGCAACTTTTCTCCAAATCGATCTCCGTAATTGCGTGATAGTAATGCTATATCCCTTTGAAATGGATTCAGTTATTGCAGAGAAACTGTTAAAGTAAAAGTTTCCACGCTATGGTATTAAAAGAGTTATTACTTTTGATGATTAAGAGGGGTAACAAACTGTGTGACAGTACAATACCTGTTTTGTCATTATACCTTGGTATCCACTGAAAAAGCTTGATTACTGCTTAAAGAACCTCGAGGATCGGACTTAGAACTGTTAGAAAAGGCTAAGATATTTTGCAGAGGTTTGTGAACGGATTTAATAGGCATTACAGCTGAGTGAACATAATTAAAGATAAGCAAATATAATTAACATAATCATTCTAAGCATGTCATAAATTGGTCGGTAATTATAAAGCTATCCATTGACCAAGATCTTTCCAAAGTCTATATTCAACGTTCTCTATTTACTAAAGATGACTCTTAATTAATATGTAAAGCAATCCGACATGAAAAAGAGCAGAATAAAGACATAACGATATATTATTAATAGGGTGTAATACGACACGAATTTGCAGTCAAAAGGTCGGTTTACGTATTTTATAAACGTTATAAAAGAGTGAAAAAAAATCAGAGAAAAATGGTTAAAAAATTACTTTATAACGAATCTATTTCGGTTTTACAACGCCATTAGAGATCTTGACGTAGGTAGGAATACGTTGTGACTGGATACGAAATTATTGAAAACGTCCGGTTACTTTTTTTCACTGTCGCATCAAAGAAAATACAATAGTAATGGTAATAAAATAAAATAGTACGTTATAACTTTATGTCATCATGGTCTTTTACCTTCACTTTTTAAATTTTAATAAGCTCAAGGTTAATGTCTTATATTTGACGTAAATTAGCCCCATACAAAACAAAACGCCTTACTCATGAATAATATACATCAATAGGTTGAAAAATTAACGTTTAAATATTTTAACGTCGAAAAAATAATAAAAAACTGAACACCTGTAATCAAAAGATGAAACTTAAAATGCACCTAGCCATTGCTAGAGTTAAAATGTACATTGGCTTCATCGATATAGCTTAAATTCAACTCTGTCTTTCCATTCATATCCGCCTGGTTCAATAAATAGGCCATGACGTCATTTGACAGCGGATATCAGATTCATTTCGTATTTGTTTTCTCGTTTTTCAATCTCAAGTATATTTAACCGCATAAAAGTCCCAATTTTCACAAGAAAATAACAAGCTGATTGGTATAGTTTCGGCAGCGCATCCTAGCTGAATAATAAAATATCATGACTGTATTCAGCTTTCGTACTTTCACCGGAATTTGCTCTGAAAGAACTTTTTTGTGAAACGTCCGTGCAAGCTTCTTCGAAGCTCTTCGAGTAAACGAAACTTCGCGGAAATCGGAAATCTCGATATCTTGAAATTTTCTGAAAGGGCGTTTTGAAACTTGGATAAAATCAAGAGACAAAATATATGAATGGAATTATTATATTTGACTAATTAAGTTTCCAAATGATCTGTATAACTATGATATCTGCAGTGTTCTTCAGTGGGTTGGCTCTTTTATGAGGTGATGAACACAGATGGATCTAGACAGGGTGATTTTACTGAACCCGTGAACTGGACCATTACACGGTAGTACATTTCTTAATTTCACTGTGTTTTCTCTTGTTTACTTGTAGCTGTTTGGCACAAACGTTTATACTGTTTCATGGGTTAAGTAAAATCACTCCATGCAAGGCGTTCCAAAATAACTGAATAACAGTTAGAATAAAGTTTAACAACAACCAGACTGAGAGAAATGGTGTGTGCCAGTTTAACTGATGTTTATTTTAATGTAATATTTCGCATAGTTTATTCAATAGCTTAAAAGCTATTGAATAAACTATGCGAAATATTACATTTTTGGCCATGCACTTATGATGGCGGTAGATAAAATCCTTTAAACCGTTTAGTTCAATTATGGACATCCATCCAAACGCAAACCTAAAAAAACAAAATGATAAAATGTTGTTTATAACATTTTGTTTCGTTTCAAGCACAGTTATACTGAAATTTGGCAGGCGGCCGGTATCCAACAACCCCGACCCGTTCAATCAGGGTGCCTCACATGTGTCGAAGGGGGCAGTCTGGGTGTTCTAGTGGGGAAATGATGTTGATTTGGGAAGGAAATAAATTAGTGTAGAAAAGGGAGACACATAAATGGATCGGCTCAAGCGTTTTTCGCGCCTACACCAGCTGTAATTGCCTTATCTTGATTCAGGTTCCAAGAAAGTAGTGCAGTCGTGCTGTAAAAGGAAATGTGAAAAACGCGCGGGGGCTAGGAAGAGAGAGGGACACCCCCCCCCCCCCTTCCCCCTTCCCCCCTTGCACATATCGCGCGCGTCTTATTTCCGCTTGGAAACCGAAGTGGCAAACGCCTATTGTTCTAAATTTTCCATTGAACTACCAACTGCATTTTATATTTACCCTCTGAGTTTTACCATCACGTCCGTATTAAAATAAGGAAGAGTTTTAGCCAATCATTTTCTGACAAGAAGCTTCACACCTCTCCGCAAAAGCGACAACCAGTCAGGAATTTCAAAATATAATTTCAGTACCATCCTTTCTGTTATTATGACAAGTTTGTGTATGAGTAGATACCCTATAATTTTTATATAATTATTCTCCTTGTTTTGTATTGGCCAGTTGACCTAAGCTTAACAGTAAAAATTAGGTTGAAAAACCATTTAGACAGAGTAAGTATCTCGAAGGATTCATGCTAATCAGTCTTATTACTATGTTAACCAATCAGAGAAAACTCTCGTCACCGTTAGTTTACAAACAGCAGATGGTTTCCTGGCTGAATTGTTGCCTTTGTTGAAAGGGCAAGCTAGTCCCTCTTCAAAAGCTTTTTCAACAATATGGGGATTCGAATGTATGTTATTAAATATCCCATGCGCCTTTAGGATCAGCATATTGTATAGTAACTGGTAATGATTAAGTTGTATATTTTACTGAGTGTACCTACCTCGTGAGCTCCACCTACTCAATACACTCGTCAACTTCGACTTCTGAAAAAAAAAGACCCATAATTGGTGCAGTTTTTAGATAAATTGTATCCCTAGCTCCTCCCCTAGCTTAATTGCACATGTACAGTTACAGCACGTACGGTGCAGAAGAAATGAGAGCGAAGTTCGCTGAATGTTGTCCTAATAAATAAAGATTGTTTGCGCAAAATTTCTTTGAAGCTCCCGCGAACTTTTGTTGAATCAAACAAAATTTCGCTGCCATCGTTGCGCATAAGTACAATAGACTGATAGATGCACCGACATACGCTCGTAAATGCTAAAAGCCAATTGGCGGAGAGAAACCCCTGCTCACAGGGTGTTGCTCCCCTCTACTCCTTGGAAAAGGCTAGCTAAGCTGGCTAGTATGTCAAAGCATCAACTATATATCTTTGTGTAAAAGGTTAGAAACTCCCGTTACTCCTAAAAAAAGGCCTGATACTACTCATGCTTACCAGGATTAGTCAATCGGATTACTTGTGGAGAACATCAGAATACCCAACGAAAGGTAACACGTTCCATCTCAAGAAGTCGCAAACCCTAACCAGAGGGTCTCACTGGGATGCTGGGTGGCTTTCACGGTTAATTGTTAATATTTTTCAATTTTGACGGTTGACGTTGTAATTTTTTGAGCTTTTGACTGTAGACTTTTATTAACAGGAATTAAGTCCAAGAGTTTGAGTAAATATTAACTTCTGTATATTTAAGCTAATGTTAAATATTATGTTTTTGTTGGGTTGTCTTGGCCTTTCAAATTTTGGAATGTTTTCAAATACAAGCAAGTTGTAAGGTCTTGTAATCTCAAGAGAGAATTTTTAAGAACACGAGAACTGAGTTTTCCACTTTAGAGCTGATTCTTCAGAAGTCAGAAGTCTTTGAAGATTAACTGAAATAGTGAGATTTGAGATACCTTGAAACTTTTTGACGGTCAATATATGAATCTGTATTTTTGACGGTTGACGGTAAAAAAATTATCTTTTTTGACGCCTGAAGGTTAAATTTTTTAGCCGTTTGGAGGCTGCAGGTTATATTACCATTGAACCCTCTCACCAGACTCATCAGATGGTTTAAAATTCTTACTGTACCTTCGCATGTTAATCCGAGGAATCCGGTCGGACAGTCACAGTGGTAAGTGGCGACTAGATCGACGCACGTGCCACCATCAATTTTTGCAAAAGACAATTAACAAAATACTGTTATTTTACTGACCATAAAGGATATTAAAGGATGATAATTCTAGCTCAAAACAGTGTTGACAAAATCGAAGAGAAATCATTGCAGGGATGATAGCATTGGCCCTTCCCATTGTGTTCTAAGGGGGGTGGGGGGGGGGTGGGATTCTTACTTAAATGTGGGCTAAAGGTTTATAGTTACTCGTTTCACAGCTATTGCCAGTATATCCATTCACACAATCACAGTGATGAATTCCAACAAGATCAACACATGTGGCTCCGTTCTGGCATGGATTAGGCGCACACTCGTTGATGTCTGAAATAAGAAAAAAACGAAAAAGTATCTCTGACAGTTTAACTTTTTGTGCTTCGTTCTAATTGTCTTAGCAGGGTACAGACAAGTGGGTAGTTAGCACTGACTCGCGAAACACAAAGTTTGAAATTTACTCGTTTCGCAGTTGCTTCCAGTGTATCCAGCCTTGCAATCACAACGATAACTTCCAACTTGACCCACACATGTGGCTCCGTTCTGGCATGGATTAGGTAGACACTCATTGATGTCTAAAGAAGTGAACAATGAATCAGTTTTACCGAGTCAGGATGCAATTTTAGCTACCGACTAAAATTAAGTGCCAGTGCTTACTTGTTTCACAGTTTCTTCCAGTGTATCCAGCTACGCAATCACAGCGATAACTTCCGACTTGATCCACACATGCGGCTCCGTTCTGGCATGGGTTACGTGCACAGTCATTGATATCTGTTGATTGAAATAATAATAATAATTATGACGTCTTTCAGGATAAGCCTTATCCCCTCTTTATTAGAAATTCTAATCAACAAAGATAATTCAAATCATGACTTGTCCCGGTGGAAACTGCTCTATTTCTGCACAACGTTGTGCAAACACCTTTTCCTAAAAAATGGCTTCGTACAAGTTATTACAACATATTAGTCGCTATTAATCTAGCACCAAACTTTCGAGGAAATGTCTACAAGGAACTCAAAATCATCCTCTGAAGGGAAAGGGGTTCTCAGTTTCGACAAAACTGGTGCAGTAAAACCGTTAAGAGGGTGGTTCCATCCTCCCGGCTCCACACCAAATCCCCAAGAGTTTCACATACTTTTTTTCTAAGTGCTTACTTGTTTCACAGTTGTTTCCAGTGTATCCAGCCTTGCAATCACAGCGATAACTTCCGACTTGATCCACACATGTGGCTCCGTTCTGGCATGGATCAGGTACACAGTCATTGATATCTGTTGAGAGCAATACAATACACATTAAATTATTTCAAAATAACCGCCATCCCCTATTTATTAGGAATTCTAATCAACAAAGACAATCTAAAAAATTTAAAGTAGATTTCTGCATAGCAATGTGCAAAACACTATTTACAAAAAATGGCTTTAATTCGTGATACTTATTACAACGTAACTGGCCACAAACCAAGTTTTGAGTGAAATGTCTAGTAAAAACGCATAGTAATCTTCTTGCGGGAAAGGGAAAGGGATTTTTCAAAATTGCAGAAAAACCTTTGCGATGGTGATGCTACCCCCCTCCCCCCTCCCCTTCCAGAGATTTCGAGAATTCCGTCCGCTTGCTAACTAAAAAAAGTAAACTAATGTACGGGCGCTCACTCGTTGATGTCTGAAATTATAGGAAAAAACGAAAAAGTATCGCTGACAGTTTAACTTTTTGTGCTTCGTTCTAATTGTCTTAGCAGGGTACAGACAAGTGGGTAGTTAGCACTGACTCGGTGAAACAATAAAGAAACACAAAGTTTGAAATTTACTCGTTTCACAGTTGCTGCCAGCGTACCCAGCCTTGCAATCACAGCGATAACTTCCAACTTGATCCACACATGTGGCTCCGTTCTGGCATGGATTAGGTACACAGTCATTGATATCTGTTGATTACAAAAAAGTTCACATATTATAAACTCTTTCAAAATTATAGCCGCTATCCTTTATTATTAGAAATTCATGTTTTTAAAGAAAATCAGAAATAAAGTGCTGCAGAAGTTCAGTTTATAAAGTCAAACCTGTTTTAAGCGGTCACCCTCTATATTAAGCGGTTACTTACCAAAGTCCAGGAAATCATTTCCCTTAACTACAGTGTAAAACTGACCTGTATTAAGCGGTCGCGGTCATCTTTTGCTACGTCCCAACGAATTATTTTTTATTGCCTTTACCTCAATTAAACAGTCACTTTGAGAAGACGTACCATACTAGTGCAACAGGTCACACTGTGTACGGCGTTAAGTCACTGTGGTCTTTAACCCTTTTTCTTTTGGCCCAAGAAGAGGTAGAAACAGGTGGAGGTCAATTTTTCGCTCTTTGACTATCTACAACACTCACGTTTGTCAGACCTGTATTAAACGGTCAACCTGTGTTAAGCGGTCAGGAAGCCATTCCCAAAGGGTGATCGTTTTGAATGTATAGTCGTTTACTGCTTTGCATTTACGTGTTTTGGACAACAAAAAAATGTACTAATTATTCACGCGTTTTGTTAAAAAAATCGGAGAAAAACCATTGCGAGACTCGAGTGTACTCGCGTGCCATCCACCTCTTTAGGGACTGGTCAAAAAGTATAAGGGGGGGGGGGGTGGGCCGGAGCAGAGAGGGGGTGGGTCATGAGGTTTTGAGCCTTGTGCAAGGGGTGGGTCGTGCAATTTGCAGCTACCCTTAGTGGGTGGGTCACCCTATTTTATTACATAGATAAGCACTAAACGAGACAGTTGACCACACTTGTTATATAAAACACAGCCAGCTGGAATTATTGCTAAAATACTCACAAACCTGTTGTGCGAGAAATGCAACGGGTGACAGACCGCACATCCCGTGAACCCTTTGTTAACCTTTTTTTTTTTTTTGGCTCTAACGAGCATGTCCTTTAATGATTTTCCTTTTTTGTAAGGAAATGATTGGTGGTTCTTTAAAAATTTATTAAAGTTATGGTTGGCTTTGTATAAGATTCCATTTTTATTATTCAAGCTTCCTTTATAGTAGACACTGAGGGTTGGTATTGTGTCACAAATGGCAATAAATCTTTTTCCTCCTTGTAGGTTTTGTTTTAGGAGTTTAGAATCGTTTTTGTAAATTTTATTTCTGATAGTAGGTCTTCTATTAAAGTTTGTGGGTAGCCTCCGTCCATCAAGCGTTTTTTGAATTATTTTCCTCAAAGGGTTGTTTCTGAGGAGTTTTTTCGTAGGATTCTCAAGGCTTCTCCTTTGACAAATCCTTTTTTAACACTTGGAGGGTGACACGAGGTGAAATGTGTGTGCAAGAAAGTTTCCATTTGTTTAAAATTATCTTTGCATCAAGGATAGATTTTTCTTGAATCTTGTGCCTTTGTATACAACCGTGTCTAAAAACGCTGCATCTCAGTGTCAAATGTTTCGGCCATGAATTTAATAGTTGGGTGATGTAAGTTACTTGTTCAATGAAGGCTTCGATGTCTGGTTTACTCATGTCCCATAGGGAAAAGACATCGTGTATGTAGCATTTCCAAACTGTTGTTCTAAAGACAGTTTTGCTTAGAGTTGTTGTTTCCATATATGTCATGAAAATATTGGTAAAGGAATCAAAACTGCTGTCTTTGTGCTCATTACAGGTCCATGGTTTTGTAGGTAGTGCTTTCCATTGAAGTGGAAGAAATTTTCTTTGAGGATTAATCTAAGAATTCCGGCAAGTAATGTGTAGGAATGCGTTGTCTTTGTAGAAATTTTCATATGCGTTGTGACAGACAATTTCAACATACCCTCGTTTTGCTGTAGATTTGTGTCAAGACTCATAACGTCCATCGAAACAAGAAATGTTCGGTTTTTCACATTTGTCTTTTCAGTGAAAGGTATGATTCTGTGATTTTGATATTGGTTGTAGCAGTGCATCAACAAATTTTGTCAAGCACAGAACAAGGTTAGGCCATCCTCTTTTTTTCTCCGTTTACCGTCGTCCGACCGACCCAAATTTTTGGCATTTTTTTAAAAAAAGCAACGACATAGTTACACCATTTTTCACTTGAAATAATTCTTTTAATCTGAAACATGAGCATAGTAACAGCGCAGAGAAAAACAAGAACAAAAACATGAACATTTTTCAAAGTATATTTTACATTTTGTTAATCCAAATATGTGAATGTTAACTTTTAACGTCGTCCAGGGGTACCAAGGCCCACTATTCCGAGACTTCTTTTGATTTTTTTTAAGTTTTTTTTTTTTTTCAATCCGACCGATCGACCGACCCAATATCAGGAAACGCATTCGACGGTAAACGAAGAGAAAAAAGGGGATGGCCTTAGAGGAAACCAAACATCCATGTTTTAACTAGGGGGTGGGTCATGCAATTTCCAACCTTGCTTTAGGGGTGGCTCAGTCATTTTTGTGCCGAAGGGAGGGGGTTGGTAATGTGTTTTTTATCAACCACATTTCCAAATGCTCCGGCCCACCCTCCCCCCCCCCCCCTATACTTTTTGACCAGTCCCTTACTCCCAACTTTTCAGAGTTTGATATACGTAATTTATTGTTTACTTGTTTCACAGTTGCTTCCAGTGTATCCAGCCTTGCAATCACAGCGATGACTTCCAACAAGATCAACAAATTTGGCTCCGTTCTGGCATGGATCAGGTACACAGTCATTGATGTCTGTTGATTACAAAATAGTACACACTCGTAGCCACCATCTTTAGTAGAAATTCATATTTTTTATAAGAAAATCAGAAATAAAATGCTGCTGAGTTTCATGTTATATAGATGTTTTCTGCACTGCACTTATGTATTTTTGGACAACTAAAAATGTACAAATTATTGACACGTTTTGTTCAAAAAGTCGGTAAAAAAACCATTGCGAGACTCGGGTACCATCCACCTTCGGCTTTCTCCTCACTTTAAAGAGTTTGATATACAATTAATGTAGCTGCTTACTCGTCTGACATTTGTTTCCAGTGTATCCGGTCACGCAATTACAGCGATAACTTCCAACAAGATCCACACATGTGGCTCCGTTCTGGCATGGATCAGGTGCACACTCGTTGATGTGTAAAATAAGAAAGGAAAAAGGATAGGAAAAAGTATCGCTGACAGTTTAACTTTTTAACCTTCGTTCTATGTCCGATTAGAGTACAGACAAGTGGGTATTTAACGACAATAGAGAAATACAAAGTTTGAAATTTACTTGTTTCACAGTTGCTTCCAGTGTATCCAGCCTTGCAATCACAGCGATGACTTCCAACTAGATCAATACATTTGGCTCCGTTCTGGCATGGATAAGGTGCACAGTCATTGATGTCTGAAAGTGAAAAAGAGTAAAATGTGTATTATGGAAATCTAGTTAACATCTCTCTGAATTTGATTACAGCCCAAACTATATATTTAAAAAAAATGTGCTAGATAAAATGATCGCAAAAGAAATACATTGTTTCAAATTTACTTGTTTCACAGTTGCTTCCAGTGTACCCAGCCTTACAATCACAGCGATAACTTCCAACTTGATCCACACATGTGGCTCCGTTCTGGCATGGAGCGGGCGCACACTCGTTGACGTCTAAAATCGGCAAGAGCAGCCAATTAGATCACGTTTACCACGATGACGTAGTTATTTATAAGCTACGCCATTGTTCAATTAATTTCAACTCTTTTTCAAAACTGCAAAATTTAAAAAAGCAAGCAGCAACTTAATTTTGTAATCGTTTGACAGCATGGTTGTATTTTTTTGTTTATAGTCGTGAAAAAAGGTGATACACTTTTTACCGTTCCAATAAGATCACCCAGTACGCCACGAAGGAGAGATTCCCTCCAGTCTGCAGACCAAATTCACTGTGGATATATGTTTCTGAAACTTTCGTCCCTGACGCAGGTTAGGTACATGATTCTATAAATCACGCGCGCTCGCATTTCGCTCGCCCTAGTATCCCCTACTTGAGTCTACTTATTTACTCACTCGTTTCACAGTGGTTGCCACTGTATCCAGCCTTGCAGTCACAGCGATAACTTCCAATAAGATTCACACACGCTGCACCATTCTTACATGGGTTGTTTGCACATTCGTTGACGTCTATGACAAGGAATTTAGCTTTGTTGTAACTCATTCATGAAATATAAGTCGCAAAGCATGACAAAGAGCGATATATTCTTTTATTGCACGTCATGTATTCTCTCTCCCTATTCCTAACTCATTCCCTTCCCCGCTTTTCTGGTCACTATCGTATCTGGCCAATTAGTATACGTAGAGTACTATACACTGCCTTCTGTTTCTAATGCTTAAATGTAGCTGTTGCTTTCCCTCCATCCTGCTTTTTTTCGTGTTTTCTTCTTTCAGAACAAATAGAGAGGAGAAGTCGTTACGTTATGTTGCCATGGTAGCAAAATTTCCGGATTAAACTACAGAAAACAGAGAACGTCACTTAAAGTGAATTCGCACTGCTTCAAACTTCATCGATCTTATTCAATTTGATTTAAAATGTTGGCGAAATTATGTGAGGTTGAATCCTAAAGAGCTTATTTAAGTTTAGAAAAAGGAAAGTTTTTATTGTTGTGTTGTTTTTACTCTACTACATATAAGCGGGCGTGTGAAATTATAAAGTTTCACGTCGCAGTCGTGCAACGGCGGCTAAGAAATGTACAAAAAGCGCCATCCACGTGCAAAGTTATTGTTTTGTTGTTCTCGTTGCCGTCGCCTTCGTCTTTGCTTCTATTGTTGTGATCCAGAAATTTTGCTACCATTGCAACCAAACGTGACGTCACATTTCCCCTCTCTACTAATTAAGTCAGCACGCCAATCGCCTGCAATTTACACTCTGGTGTAGCTATCTAACAAGTCTGTGTTCTATTCGAGTAAATAAAAATTCAGATTTTTACAAGATTTTAAACATTACCTAAATGACAACCATAAATTTCCACTCTCATCGATATGTGGCGATACCAAGCGACAATAATGAGCCGTATATAACGTCCTTTAATTGTAGGGTATAGTGGGTGATAAATAACAGTATTCTGGTCTGAATTTGCAGTAAACACCTGTAAGAGAATTAGTTCGATTACTGAAACCTTCCTTTGAACTTTCACTGCAATCACATTTATACTTCAACATAAAAATAAGGATGTTAAAACGTGCCTTATCAACTTTATTTACTTGTCAGTAGTTCGTAATACGTATACACCCAGATAGAAGTGGCGCGCGTAAAATACTGACACCTTCCAGAGACAGGCGCAAAGAGCTCTAAATCCAAATATAAGCAAAGTGCTAATTTTTGATTCTTCTCGACCATTCATTGGTTAAGCATATTCTTAACAGCTATACAATAAAGCATGCAGACTATAACTTGCCATCATAGGACTCAAAATACTCTTGTCTAAAAGGCCCTTTTACTCAAGAAAATACATTTCGCAAGACTTGACGCTTATCTGTCCTTGTGAAATATACTCTGAAGGGATACAAACAGATGGCAACAACGTATAGTAAAACCTCTTTCTTACCGTAGCTGCTCCCCCAGGTGCTGCTTGGTAGTCCATAAAGTTGTTTCCATCATCTCCGAATTGCAACTTGTATTTTGTAACCCACTGATTAACAGCATATCTCCCCTGTGACGCTACGCGTATCACCCTGGAGTGGGTCCCAAGATCAACCTTAAGCCACTGATTTGCGTCATTGGTTTTAGCAGACCAAGAACCCGCCTTCCCCGCTGGTTGTATGTAGTGCAGCCTGGCTTGGTGCGGAGCATGGTTACTGTCCCACTGCGAGGAGGCAGTGACTTGTCCGTCCAAGATTGCACCACTTTGCAGGCCAAGAGCAGATTGACAGTCTAGAGTATTTTTGGAAATTAACAAATTTCTTTTTGTGCTAGCCATGTATACATGTTATGATCATAATCTTTGGCTTCATCAACCCCAATCGTATCTAAAGGCTAAATATTACAGTCAAGCCAGTTCAAGCGTACCCCTATAGATTCTATGAATGAAATGATTGTTTGCAATAAAAATCCCCATAGTCGTTTTCGTAACTAAGCCTAAGTATAAACTCGTATCAAATTCAAATCTTTATTCCTGCATGCATAATGAGCAGTAAATGTTGACTACCAGCTTCTCATGCTGTATTTGGTCAGACTGAAAAATCTCTAAAACGGATTAAACGGTTATGAGTCTGGCTCGACTGTAAGCACCATTTACATATTAGAAAATAACACTGACAAAAATTCCATATACTTGAGAGCAAGCGGACATGTTATTGTAAAAGTAAGCATCTTATTGGAGGGTTAAGTGTGTAGTATCATGTGATATTTTTACGAGTTACGCCGTATTTTGTCAAGCCCGTAGCGCGTGTCAAAAAACAAATAGCCTGCGTAGCAGGCGGTTGGAAGTAGTGGGTGAAAGAGAGATCGGGCGCGCCTGAGGGTGAGGAGACAGGGGTGAGGGAGCGCTTGCACGGAAGGCCCCGAAAATCGTTTCAACTCGCATTCCGTGAATGTGGATGTTTCCAGTTGGTCGAGAGGCTCCCGAGGGAAAAAGTTACCGCGCTGGGCGAGAAAACTGGCAATCAAAAGTATATGGACAACGTAGTGAAGATCTTATATCACACCATCAGCTCCTGAAACCATTTAAAAATTGCATGCAATCGAAGTTCAGGTCTCGGAGGTCACTTCAATCTGGTTTAATTGGACTATGTGGCTGTAATCTCAAAGAAAAGTTGGAGTGTTCAAACGGTATTCACGATGGAAAGAATTGACATCAGCTACGCATTAGCAGGAGTAGCGAGTTACAAAAGATTTGTCAAATCATTGCAATGAAGATCAGAGAAAATATTCTTCGCTCAGGAGAACTTGGCGGCTTGTGTTGTCGATAGAACGCATACGATCCAAACTTGGACATGATTGATGAAATGAAACACTTACCAGGGGCATGAATTTGAAAAAACGTTTCACTATTGTATTATTCGCCGTTCGGAGGCGACCTGAGGTCAGTTGTTTATGTCTCGTTACTGCAGTAGAAAACGTGTTGGTACAGTTTGTGTTCTGACGTTTAGGTCCGGTTAGTAAGACATGTCTGCTCCAAAAACCGCTGCCACTTAGCGCAGTAAAAGCAATGGTCATTTTCCACGTACGCTGTGATCGTTGGTGTCTGTACAGTTGTGGCTACGTAAGCTCAGAGAACACTATTTTTGGTTTTCTATAATACACAGCAGGCATTCTTTGAAAGATACTCAGTTTTGACTTTGTTATTTCGTATTTATTGAGCCCGTGGTTAAAAACGTTTTAAAGCTGTGTGTTAACCATCAGTTTATTGCTTAATCGCTCTATATCAGATAACCCAGCTGATCTTTATAACAGATATATTTAGTCCGAGGAAAAAATGTACAACGCTTTTTGGCGGCACGCTTTGTTTTTGCGAGGTCAGTTACTTTTCTGTCAAAACTTTTGACAGATCACGCAACGACTGCCAGGTAATTAGGCTGGGGGCGGGAAACGATTTTCGGGGGCCTTCCGGGCAGGCGCTCCCTCTCCCCTCGCGTGTCTCCTTCTCGCGCGCCCGTTTTTTCGTGTGCCCACGACTTCCAAGCGCCTGCTACGCAGGCTAAAATACAAATGGAAGCATAAAAATATCCCCCGATACTGCACACTAAACCGTCCAATAAGAGTTTTATTATTATAATCATCTCGAGATGTTTCAAAAATAGAATTCGCTCAAAAGTAAAACAAGGATGCGTGACAGACCGACGTCATCCTTTTGCATTTTTTGCGCGCCTTATGCAAGGCGTTGCTGATTAGTCTAAAATGAGAACTTGTCAAACTAGTTTACTTTCGGCGCTTCGGGATGCTGTCTTTCAAACATTTTCTAGGAAAACAGAGAGAGTGACAAATAGTGTAAGGCAAATGGTGTCTTTCGCTTTTTGTGAAAAACCCACTGTAAGAAGATACCTGAGCAGAGCAAAGTGCAATAGAAAAAAGACGAAACAATCTCCCCATAAATTTAAGGAGTTTCAAAGAGCTATTCGTTAACAACGACTGAGTGAAGTTGAATAATGTACCTTTCTTGCAGCCATAAACTTCCACTCGCATTGATATGTGGCTATACCAAGTCTTTGGATGAAAACGGATATAACGTGCCCAAATCGGTGGTTTTAGCTCGTGAGAAACAATGTTATTGCTGTCCATGTTCCCCTCAAATTCCTACAGCAGTATATGATATTTGTTCAGTAGATTCCAAATTTTAGAAATCGCTAAGGACGATCTATATTCTCAGAAGTCCGAGCTTCGCTTGGGGCTCCCTCTCGAGGGGACTGCGATCGACCTCGGACGTCTGAGAATAAGGCTACAAGTACGAGGACATTCTAAGGACCGCACACCATTATCATACATTGTACTCACTATCTATCTTCTCTTTGGCTAAGGGCCAACAGAATTATTAGAGTGCTTCAGATACTGAGACGAGGACGACTACGAGTACGAGATTTTCTCAATACTGAGTATTGCTCACTCGTGAACCAGCATCATTTTGGCGGGAAAACGTGATAGCCGTCGTCATGCTACTACGGGTTTCAGCGAGAATGTCGTAGCGGCGGAAACAATTTATCAAATGTAAGAACTTTTATCATTTTGCTATCATGAGAGGGCTTGCTCTCCTTCAGTATAAATAACCGTATTAACATTTGGTGAAAAAAAGTAAAATGAAGCTTTCAGGGGTGTCTTCTCTTTTTGAGAACACGCGTGAAATCTCCTTTAATCTCGTAATCGTACTAATACTCGTGATCAATTCTAAAGCTGTCTAATGTTGGAAATCAGTGCAACCTACAGATAAGTTAGCAACTGTGTAGGTACAGTCCTTTTAGAGTAGAATTGGTGGTAAGGGAGAATATCATACAGAAGTCCAAGGTTCGGTAATAAGCTTTCAATTATTACACTTTTTACTTGAAAGAGTATCAATAACAGTTACAACAAATTCTACTTGACTTTGAAATGGCATCTTGCTACTGTTATCGAAAGCGATATTCCTGCAAGCCGTTCTCTGTCAACACGGTTATTGAATTTACTGTACATTTACCTCAACAACTGTTTGACTTTCCTCCTCGTAGTCTTGGTAGTTCACTCCATCATTGCTGTATTTTAACCTGTACTTGGTGACCCACTGAGCCACAGCATGTCTTCCTTGTGACGCAACTCGTGTCACCTTAGTAAATGCAGCTCCCAGATCGATCTGAAGCCACTGATTGGCGTCATTGGTTTTAGCAGACCAAGAACCCGCTTTTCCTGCTGGTGGTTTGTAGTTCAATCTGGCCTGGTGCGGAGCATGATTAGGGTCCCACTGCGACGAGGCTGTAATTTTTCCGTCCAAAATTGCACCACTCTCCATTCCAAGAGCTTCTTGGCATTCTATTCGTTTGGAAAAAAAAAATTTAACAAAAAAAGCGAATTTATTTTAGGTAATAGGGCACCGATGGACTAGGGTCCCAGGGGGGATACTCAACAAAGTTTTAGACAGAGAGGTTACGTCCCGAGGTCCAATCCCTCACCCTTTTATATACCATTTTTGAAAGAAATGGTACCCCTTTCACATACCTCGCTTAGAACTTTGCATCTCTTGTAACTGCCGTAAATGAAGTCTGCTAAAGAATTAAATAAACCTCAAACCAGAACGTTTTCTCGACAATTTTTTCAGCCATAAAATGCCTCTGTTAGTCCTTTTGGGCCTATTCACAGACCAAAACTGATGGTAGAAGTTCCTACTTTTTCATATACTTCAAATAGAGAAACTCCTACCCTTTTACGTACCTAAAACCTGAAAAAAGTTCTCCTTTCACGCGGAGCCTCCACTTATGGGCTATTATTAACCCCCCCCCCCCCCCGGACTACGTTTAAACACGACGGAATCTTCATCAACGTTCAACTCGACTCCAGCCTCACCAACTTCAGATTCAACACCATGACTTTTCGAATGTTTTTATTTTTATCTTCTCTGTATATCTTGTACATTCTTTAAATTTTAGAGATACTCATACTATTCTTACCAAGAAGGTAAACATCGTTTGCCCAAGGACCGCCTTCTCCACCCCCTTGACAGCTGCCTCCCCTTCCATGTTTGTCAAACGTATTTTCTGCCGTGGCACTGGAGGCGCACCACCCGTCATGTTGGAGGGCAAACATGTGATAATCTTTCCTCAGAGATGCTACAGCGCACTTAGCGATGGCGTGCTTACGGTTCTGGTAATTAGAACCATCTAAAATAGGGTCTTTTCCCTCCAAAGGAGGAATTGCACGATTTCCTGTGACTTTAAAGCATCCAAAACTTGTCAGATAGTCTGTAAGGAAAACACGAAAAACACATGCGTGATTACTATCACGAGTATAACTATTTAGTTCTTTGGTGCCAGCATCGTTTTTTAGGTGGAATGGTTATGAAACCTCCTTAGACTCCTCTGTTAGCTTTTTTTGGACCTGACTGAACTTACTGACCAATAGAAGCATCGCATTAATTTATTCAGTCACAATTTTTGAAGAAAAAGCAAAGGCCTGTGCCAGTCAGGGAGCTTCCAACATAAACTACCGCACCGTTTTCAACTTTGATGTTTGCCGGTTTTCATAACCAATCACCTCTTATACTAAGTAACTATGATGACACTGAGAAATTGCTGTATAAGGAGCTACAAACAAATGCACTTACATGAATTGTTACGTTAAGACTAATAGCAGGATGATGAAATGAAGAACTGTGAGAGACTACCAGCTTTACTTAAAATCTTTTATGGTAGCGACTTCGCCTCTGAGGTGAACGCTCAAGAATAAGGATATTATATATTCTACAAGGGAGTTAATCATTTAGGCAAATTTAAAATGTTCACATTCAATGCAGCTCGGAAGGTACTAAAGATCATGAAAGGCCTGGGTATGTGCACATAATTTCAATATTAAACTACAAAAGCAAATTACTAATAATCCTGCCTCGCTCATGCCGGCCAGCAATAAGAATAGCTACGGTGTTTCTTTCTTTGGTTCTTTTCTCTTTCATTCTTTTAGTTTATTTGTTTCTGCCCCCTCCCACCCCCCCCCCCCCCTTCCCACCTTGAGGCTCGAATACCGAAATGCTTACAAACGCATGTAACTTCTGCGCATGTGCGGATTGGCCTAAGGCACATCATCAGCAAACAATTGACATGTAAACATCCTGCATTACTATAGCTATGCTTGCCTTGTTGTCTTTCTCTTACCTTTGATGAAATAAACTTGATTATTCCATGCTGCGTCTTCACCATCAAAATTACAGGCAGATGATACTCCATGTTTGTTGAACGTCTTTTGAGCGGTTGAACCGGAGAAGCACTGTCCACCGTGCTGAACAGAGAATACTTTAAAACCTCTCTTTCTCGCGGCTCTGTAGCATTTATCAATAGCATTGATTCTTTGTTGGTAGCCCCCATCTAAGATAGGATCTGTACCTTCCAATATTGGAATTGCCCGATCTCCTTTGTCTTTGTAACAACCAACAGTCTCATAAGCTGTATGGATATGGAATACATATAGCTCATTCCAGAGGTTAAACGTATTAAAATTGTGTAATTCATCTAAACGTTTCATAAATGCTAGAACTTCATCAAGATTGTGCGCGTGCTCTTAAAGGCGCTCCTAACAGGCACTAACGCTCCAAGCGTAGAACTAAAAACATAGTTCTTTGCTGGAAGTGATTAAGAAGAGAAATATTTTTTCAAATTAATTTTTTTACTTCTGTACACTATATGATCTATTAAGTACCAATATCCCTCTTTTTAAATGTTTTACTAACCTGGAAGAATAAGAGGAATTGTTATTCTGAACTCGCTAGGTCCTTTAGCTCGGCCGCGTTCAACTTGTGTTACCCAGGAGGGTTTGTTAGGCTGTGAGTACCCAGCAAAGGCATATGATCCTCGGAATTCTGCCACGAAAGGATCCTTAGCGCCCAATCTTCTAAGGGCATTAAACGCCGCTGCAAAGTGATTTGCAGCTGCATCTTGAACGGCAACCAAAAACGATTATACTGATGAAGAAGAAAGAAAAACTGTTTCAGCAGTAAAGTTTAATGGCGTTAGGTCAAGAAAGGTGGTGACGGTGGTTGTGGTGATGGCGGTGTTAGTGGTAATAGGGGTGCTTCGGAAGGTGGAGGTGTTGGTAGAGAGGGAGATGGAGGTCGTGGTCGTGATGGGTTTGGCAGTGAAGGAGGTGGAGGTCGTGGTGGCGGTGGGTTTGGTAATGAAGGAGGTGGAGTTCGTGATGGCGGTGGGTTTGGTAGTGAAGGAGGTGGAGGTCGTGGTGGTGGTGGGTTTGGTAGTGAAGGAGGTGGAGGTCGTGCTGGTGGTGGGTTTGGTAGTGAAGGAGGTGGAGGTCGTGGTGGCGGTGGGTTTGGTAATGAAGGAGGTGGAGGTCTTGGTGGTGGTGGGTTTGGTAATGAAGGAGGTGGAGGTCTTGGTGGTGGTGGGTTTGGTCGTGAAGGAGGTGGAGGTCGTTGTGGTGGTAGTGGTGGTGTTGGTAGTGAAGGGGGGTGGAAGTTGTCCTGGTGATAGTGTGATGTTGGTGGTGGTGGTTGTGGCAGCGGTAGCGGTGCAGAACAATAGAAATATGGTGGTGGCGGAGGGAAATTATTAGAAATGAAGTGGTGGTGGTGGTGGATGAATCGGTGAAACAATTTGTTGAAATTGTCACGAGACTTCACATGATATACTTTAATCAAGGACGATGAGGTCTTCCAGTGTCTCTGCGCCGAAGTTATGCCCAGGTAACAGTTTTCCTAGAAAAAGCCATTAGACCCAAAGCTACCCAAACCATTAACTACTTAGTAATCGGTAACTGGTGTTACTCACTGTCACGTATGGCGTCGAGATGTGCTGCCAGCCTGGTTCCTGCGGTGCCATCAGCATGAGTATCAAAATAAGCTTTTCCATCCACTCGACCTAAGCACAAAGCATAGTGTCTGCTGTCAAGATTGCTCACGAAGCGAAGTACATGGTAAATATTATTATTATGGCAATCGATAGTTTAGTAAAACCTTTAATACCATTCTCTGAGAGAGATAAAAAGATCCAAGTTACTTTCCTTTTTTACTGATGCACCATTAATGCATCTTGTTTACGCCCAAAGTTTTGCATAACCATTTTTTCCAATTTCTCCTGGGTATCACAGTCGCCGCAAGAGAAGTTAAATTGAAGAAAATGGATGTGCATTTTTTTCTTTTTTGGGGGGGGGGGGGGGGGGGGGCTAACGAGGTGAATTATGATCTATCTTAAAATGGTGAATTAGTAGGGTTTTTTTACGCTAAGTTGCTTAGGCGACTTTGCTAAAATTTGTCAACAGCCGATTGCAGTAACGAGATCTGATGTATTATAGGCATTTAAAAACAGCAAAGTTGCGTAATTGTAAAGAAATTCAATCCGATAAGGAATAGAAATGGAGTTATTAGGGAGTTTAAGCAGCGACGTTTTTGAGCAACGCACGTCAACCGGACGTGTGGACGTTTTTGCACTCTTGAGCCGTGCTTTTGAACAAATCTTTTGACTAATCGTCTCTATAAGAGTGAAGACACTTAGCAATACAAATTTAGTAGCGTCAACGCATATTTAAAGGCAAAAAGGCTCACTTCCGGTTGACGTGCGTCGCTCTAAAACGTCCTTGCTTACACTCCCTAATTTCTGTCTCATTGTAAATGAGAAACCTAAATTTTTCAAGAGCTTTCAAGGGGTAATTGCGGTTGAATTTATTTTGAAAGCTGGCAGGCTCCGGGGGACTTTCAACTGTAATACGCTGCATAATCTCTATTTTCATCATTTTCAACATCCAGTCACTATTTCTCTTTACCAATGAAACATATACAAATTTGTTAAAATATTCTCAAATTGGTTATCATTGTCCTCCTTGGACTCCAACCATGATTGGTGCATTATACGGTCGATTGAAATCAGATTTTAAAGGAAAGTTAAAGAAAAGAAACTGAGATGTGAAAAAAAGCTGATTACTAAGACATGGATTACAGTACCTGTCTTGGCATCCACTGTGACAACATTGTGTCCTCTTATGTGAAGTGAATGATCCACCCCATTAACCTTGATGTAGGCAATGCCACACGTACCAGGGGCTTTGCCAGGGTCGTCACAGCCTTCACTGCGAACATGAATATCTAACACGCGAACTGAAAAGGAAAAGTGAATGTGGTCAGTTCACCCCATATTAATTAAGGTAGCTGGATTCAGGAATCCGAGAATTTTTGCTTGTAGAATCCAAAATCTACTGTACGCAATTTTTGCTAGTGGAATCATCCGGAATTCTTTCCTTTCAGCAGAAGTATCTCTCGCCGTGAGAGACGTCTTCTAGCGGGCAACCAGAATCCTGGGCTTTGGAATCCCACTGACGATTGGAATCCAGGGCCACGTTTCACTTAGAAAAAATCTGGAATCCAGTACCTGGAATCCGGAATGCAAGTCTGTCTTTGATTCCCTTACATGGGGTGAGTCAGTGATAAAGGATTTTATTTTTTAAAGTAGATGTGATGCTGCAATACAAAACTGAGCCCGCGCTGTGTACAACCTGTTCCTCGCTGAGCGTGATGGGGGCTGTATAATATACTGCAGGCTAACAAAACTTTTGTGGAGGCAATTAAAATTCTGTACTGTGCAAAAATTAATTTACAAACTCAGTCCATAGAACTATTTTTTTGTAAAAAAAAAAAAGTAAGTTAATATATACTATAAAAAGGTTTTGGAAATCACGCTTAGCCAGCACGCACTTTTGACGTTTTATTGAAGTGACCTGTGTTGTAATAACAAGCCCGAGGTCAATCCATCCCTGATTGAAGGGCGGGCACAATTCTTGTACTGAACTAAAATGGGGTTCTTAGAACTTAAATCAAGCGAGTTGGAGTAACCGTGGTGAATGTAACGATGCGAGTTCAAGTGGCTTTTTTGCTTCCGTCACCTGCCGTATGATAGATGATAGCAGAGTAAAGTGCTCCCCGTGTTGCTTCACCATTCATCCTTAACATAAGCTGATATATAGATTTAGCAAAGGCCAAAAGAGAAGCCCTCGTAGGATCTTTCTTGATCAGTTATCGAACGTTCGCCTTAAGCAAGAAGCAAACTAAATTGATGTGAGCCTGCAATCAATTCAAAACCATTAACTGAGCAGCGGAGAACTTCAAAAAATACGTCACCTCATTGAGTTGTACATCTGAGCCTGCGATAAAGTCATGTGACACTGGTCAGCGGATACCCTTCTTGACAGATGTCAATTGATTAGAGCTCTGCTAGTATTAGATTGAACGGAGTAAAAAGCAAAACATGTTACCTGGATCTATCACAGTCGTCACTATACTAGGTCCCAGGGCTCTTTTGGCTTGGTCTTGACCTACCCACGAGGGCAGATATGAGCCAGCATACGCAGCTAGAGCAAAAGAACCGCGGAAGTCCAAAACGATCGGATCCATTGCGCCCAGCCTTTTAAGTGCAGCAATCACTGGTGCACCGCGAACAGAAGCTTCGTCTTGGAACGAGACGAGGACAATCTTCCTTAATGGCAAAATTTTCAAATGTAAAAAACAGTTACTATGAAAATGACGAGAAACAACTTCAATGTGACCTCAACACGCTACAGTAGAAATGGAGTGAAAATTGGCAACTTCGTTTTTACCCTGACAAGTGTCAGGTTCTGCGTTTTATCCATGCTAGCTATCCTTACAAGATCTCTGGTTGTGCGCTTCAGTCTGTCACCGAAACAGTTGATTTGGGGGTCTCCTTGACTTCTAATCTATCCTGCAACACCCAAACGCAGAAAGTTGAAAATAAAGCCAACAATATTGTGGGTTTCCTTAAACGGAATGTTGGTCCAGGGAACAAGGAAGTCGTTTCTCGCCTGTACAATGCCTTGGTTATACCCATTCTGGAATATGCTGTCCCTCTGGTCACAATGCTTGGGTGGTCCAGTCTTCAATCAATGAAGTCTTATCTATCTTTGCTAGAGTGCTACAAGACTATTCATGGTCTTAATGACCTCAACAGTAATTATTATGATTATTTTGAATTTTATACCACTACCCACAAAAAGTTTGTAATTTCTACGGGCTCGTGCACTTTTTTGGGTCTTTGAAAAATTCACTCGTGCTTGTTTATTCCAAATTGCACTCGAAATCCTGTGATTACCTATACAAGTTGCACTCGACTCAGTTTTATTACCGTTGATGAATCATTGATCGAATACTTACTCCCCTGACAGCTTATTCAGGTAGTCTGCGCCACTTAAGCCAGCGTTATGCAATGCATGAGTGTCAAATGCTCTGGTCTCTAAAAACACACCTTCAAGGGACAGAATTAAAGCAAATAACCAATAAATAATGAACTAAGTAATGGATTTAATGCTGACATGTCTGATTAATTTCTTACAATAACTTTTGATTTTTGCGCAGCTTCGATTTGAAACAGATGTCAATTGAAAATAAAAGCATCCCTGGAGCGAGTCAAGAGTGGTTGGGATTGCTCGCGTTGCTTGCGCAGGTGGCGCAAGCTTTACAAGAACATTACTTTATGAGTCTTTGCCCCACAGAAAATAACACGTTATTAGGTAATAGTGAGCTGCTCTTAGAACCAGTATTCTCTCTATCGATTACAAGATAATCAAGCTCTAATCATTCATGATTATTATTCTTTTTTTTGGTGGTTTTTAACATACATAATCCTGACTTTAACAAAATCTCTAATCTGATTGGCTATCTACATCTCTGATTTCGGCACTAATGGTACAGAGTAATAGAACAATACGCCCCTCAATACGCATCATCACGCAGGCACACTTGAATGGCTTCTCTTTTTTTCCAGTTTCTAGCAGAAACGCTAGTAAGGTCTGTGATTAAACAATTCGGACTTCCACTAGGTGGTCGTCCGGTTTTGCTAATCACTCTTTATGATTGCAGACTTAATTGGACTCCACTTAGACCCATTATTAAGTGGACATGAAATCGTTCCCCTATTGTAATAGCGCTTCCATGGTTAGGTGTTCGAATTTGGTAACATACCTTCTGAAGAAAACACAGCAACGTTGACTCCTCTGGAGAAGAGTGAGTATTCTTGATTATTTACTTTAATGTAACCTCTACCACACCCTGTTTTACCGGGGTCGTTCAGCCTTCACTTCGAAGAAAAACACTCATACTTGGTTCTGTCAGAATAAAAAGTTGCTTTTAGCAGACAAAATTTAAAATCGTGAGTAGATTCATTTCAATTCAGGGTGGATTCATTTTAAGTATAAGCGTTATAGCCTAAAAATAATGAAGAAATTACAGAGGGATGAATCCACCCTCAGTCTCATACTAAGTGCTCTGCAGTGTATTTCAGTGTGAAGGTGGTAAACGTATCAACAGTTAGGAACTAGACCCGTTTTCCCCATCATTTAATGGTAGTTCGCGTAAAACGCTGCGCGTGTTCCGGGCTACAAGATAGCAATGTGCAGAGATCGTGAAAAGTGATGCGAAAAACGCGCGGAGGCATGAAAGAGATGAAGCACAACCGCCACCTTCCCTGGATCACGCGCTTCTAATTTCCGCTTGGTTTGTCTCTACTATCTGAAAGCCTGGTACAGTCTGCATGTGATAAGCGCATTGTTGATTAATTGATTAATTGATTGATGGATGGATTGATTTGATGACTGATTGATTGAATAATTGATTGATTGAATGATTGATTGATTGATTGATTGATTGATTGATTGATTGATTGATTGGTGGTCATAGGTATCCTATGTGATGATGGCATATCTTCTTACGCGGTGGACTGTGTTGAACAGCAATTTTCAAGGTGATCACGCTGGGTCCCTGTGCTATTTTTCGCTGCTCCTGTGCGATCCATGATGGTTTCTGTGCTCCAGCATATCCAATAAAAGCAAACGAACTTCGGTGCTCTATCATGATTGGTTCAGTAACGCCCAGCTTCTTGAGAGAGTCCCTCGCTGGCTGCCAGTGATTTATAGCGGAATCCTGGGTGGCAATCAGAACAGCCTTCTTGTAGTAGCGCAAGAATGTATATTTTGCATCATTCAAGAATGCAATTTGTATTTATAATTGCAAACAATGGCGTCACTATTAAAGCAACCAAACATTCAGACAGGTGTTAATGCAAAACAACTTGTGCAAAAGCCAACAAAGACCCATCAAACTAAATTCTAACTCCAGTAGGGCGACTAACATCGTCTTAAGTCTGGTAGGCTGTGCTTTTTATCGTTTTTTCTTTTATCGTTAAATTAATTTGCTTACTTATGCGTTTTTGTATCAAGAACACGGGACTGTTGTTGTCGTTGTTGTTATTGTTGTGGTTTTACCTAAAGTGTCACTTAGCTTCTGCAGCTTTAATGACCTTGCTGTGTGTAGTGTATCTAAGCCCAATATATAGAGGATATTACACGGTGGCGAGAAGATATGAATTTTATGTTCGAGTGGCCAGAACAATATCTCACGAGTGAGCGAAGCGAACGAGTGAGATATTGTTCTTGCCACGAGAACATAAAATTCATATCTTCGAGCCAACGTGTAATGTTCTTTTTATTATATGGAGAAACCAATTCAACAAAAGCAAAAGGCGGGAATCATGACGTCATTGAACGATACGACACTCACAAAGGTGACATACGGGAAAATACGCCACTCGGGTCCCGGATGAAGTGGCGTATGGAATCTACGAGTGGTTTAGTTCCCAGTAAAACACTCTCCTCCATATAATAAATGGTCATATGATACAGGTCAACGGACTCTCCATTTTAACCTTCGTCAACTGGCGTTGAAATGATAGGTTCTGTTCAGTGTTGCGGATGGTTGCAATCACCAAATGCCTTAATACAAAGTATTAAAAAAGACCTGATTTTGGACAATACACAGGCACACCACAAAACAACACCAAGAAACACCCTTTCATATGGATGACGTACGTCATAAAGACCGGTAAGACAAATTTAAAGCAAGAGGCACACCTACACCAACCCACGGCCTGGCCAGTACCTCACGCCTGCTCACAGGCATATCACCCGGGCAGTGGCAGCCATGGACAGCTCTATCTCATCAGCATGACAAAACCGTCGGGTCAATGGATGGGGGAAACCCGTGTCTCAAAGACCCGCTTGCTGCCGTGGCGAGTGAAAAGCACTCCTTTAAGCGCCTGCTCCACACCCCTGCAGGCCGTGGGTTGGTGTATGTGTGCCCCTTGCTTTAATGAAGTTTGTCTTCATAAAGAACAATAGCTTATTCTTAAATGCATGTCTCAAAAAGTGTAATATTTCACATTCATTCGTTTGTCTCGAGGAGCGGTCAAACCACACGTAAAATCCATAGGTGCCTTCAAATGAGTTAATATTAAAACTGTCAAAATTGCTGTCCTTTCGGTACGCAAGGTAATAACTAAGGAAACTGGCACTTACTCCCCAGTTATGGTGTTGAGATAATCTCTCATTTTTTCACCAGAACCAGCAACAGCATAAGTATCAAACGCCTTTTTATCAATGACTGCGCCTGTTCAGGAAAACGATAAATATGTTAAAATAGATAATTTTAACATGTAGTGATACCACAGGCTCATTATTAACAATTAATCACATGGAGACTGATTATGATATGACGAACTATGCCGATCGAGGAGGGGATTGGCCAAAATAGATAATAAACTCCGTTGAGATTTGAGTAATTCTTTATAGGAAAGACGAATTCAGTAATTGTTTTATTATTAATTCAAAAAAAATATTTCTAAACGGTTCTTAACACCCCCACCAATTCGTAGACACTTTCCCGTTTTCTCGGCAATGTTTCAGAATATAAACTAAAAAATTGGCTGCCGTTTCTTTTTCGCATAGCTTTAAACTCTTTCGAGTTCTGCACTCAGCAGGCCAAAACAGTTGAGCTGCAAGGTGTCACTACATTGCATGCCAGACGGCAATATACAATCATTGACGGCAATGACTGTATATTGCCCGTTTCCTCCATGTTTGGTCAGCGACTGCTGGTTATGAAGAATAGGCCGCCCCATGTAAGAGAATCGGGATTCTGGAAAGAGGGAAATTTTTGCATTTGGTATATTCGGAATCCGGAAAATTTGAGTTTTGGAATCCTAATTCTTTGGAACCACACTAACGATTAGATCCGGAATCCAAGTTCCAGTGTCAAAGAATCCGGAATCTAGAACCTGGAATCCGGAAATCTACAACATACTTGGATTCCTGAATCCAAGACTGTCTTGGATCCCTTACACGGTGCGAGGTGGGAGAATTATAAATCCCAATCAGAAACTGCACACTAGCCCTCCCCTCCCTAACATTTTACGGGCCACACATCCCCCAAGCTTTACAATGTTCTGCAATACACGTATTTTATTTATCCGCACTTTGATCCGCGCCTGTTATTTAGCCTTCGTGTGCGTTGCTTTCTCTGTTTGCAGTGTTTGGAAGCATGTTATTAAGATTTCAACACGTTTAAAGTGAGCAGTAATTCTTTGTTTACATAGATTATTTCACACACGTGAACTTGCTCAATCCTAAAGTTTCAATTTACTGGGGAGGGGCATTAATCGTTGTTAACTTGGGATGTCTTAGTCTTATTTCACCTGTTTTGGTATCAGCAACGACGATGTTAAACCCTCTTTTACGAAGAGAGTGGTTCACGCCATTAACGTACAGGTAAGCAATGCCACAAGTGTCTGCAGTTTTTCCTGGGTCGTTGCAGCCTTCGCTTTTAATACGCATGTCCATGAACTTAACTGCAGATGATAAAAGCCACAGCAATTAGTCATGTGCATTGGCTATTTTCGAGTCCCCTATAATACGTACACTCTGTTTGCCCACCCCCCCCCCCCCCGCCCCCCCCAATTTTACATAAGTTGTTTATTTCTGAAATGTGTACATGTTTAACTATTTGAGCGATTCAAAAATAGAGAATTCACCATTGGCACATCTCGTAAAATACACCTTGCTTTCCCTCCCCCCAAATTTGGCATAACCTTATTATTATTATTATTATTATTATTATCATCATCATCATTATTATTATTATTATTATTATTATTATTATTATTTCTCCAGTGTTACAGTCGTTCCAAGAGAAATTTGAATTTGAATTTTGAAACTGTAAAATATACTAGGCACTTCTCTGTTAGCAGAGGCCTCTTTTCCCGCCCAATACAAGGAAAAAGAGGCCTCAGTGCTAGCAGGGAAACTATTGACATGAATATCCCAGATGAAATTCACCTCTCGGAATCTCAGTTAAAAGGTTCCGATCGACACAAGCATTGAACAAGCAAATACCCAAAAAAATAAACAAATCAGAATAATTGAGTAAATATTTTTATTCTTTAGTAAGCAAATTAAAAACATACCTGAGACTGCTCTCCGTTGGCGCGGTTTAAAAAAACCTGAGAGAAGTGTAACAATAAAAATGCAATTTATGCCATATGCCTATTCGCAATAGAATATCAACGAATTTAAGAGTTGCAAGCGCAATACGTTACAATGATAAATGAAGAATGGAGCTGTGTCACAAAATTTATTGAAGTTCAATATAAAAATAACTATTCAAACGAGAAAGGAAGGAACAATACAGCAAATCCAAGGCACGGCTGGACAAACTTGAAGAATATTACTGCACTTTTCACAAACAAGCGAACTCTAAAGTTCAAAGCCGCCTTTACAATTGCGTTTTTCGCTGCCGTCAATCATAATTACGATCACAAGCAAGGAACCTTGAAACACAGAAACACACGAAACGGATCGAAATGCACCAATCACAAATCACGAACCATGACCTTTTGAACCCGTTAAAGTAAAGTTTTGTTTCCTAAGAGGTCCGTCAAGATGATTGACGGCAGTCAGTCAGTCAGTCGTCAGTCGGCTTTTGAACTTCAGAATTCGCATGTTTGTGAAAAGGGAATTAAAAAGGATTGCGATTGGCCAAACAGTTTTAAAAGTTCAATTTTTGGTTGTCTCAGTAACGTCTGATATGTGCTTGTTTGACATATTTATCTGACATGAAGTCTTTACTATAAATTTCTCAAGTTCCATAGCGAATATGGACTGTTCATTGGCCGAGGGCCAACCACATGGCCTGCAAATAACTGCCAGCAATAAATGGTCTGCTTATGCGCAATGTTGTCCAATATGTTTGGCTGCAAATAATTAATATTTTGATCATGTGTAAATAAAACCACGCTTTTCTCCTTCTTGCGATCGCTCTTGTGTGAAAATGGCTGATCGCCTCGCTTCCTGAAGATATTCATTCTGAAAATTAAACTCGGTGATCAAATGATAAAAAAATCATTACACTCGGTTATCGCATAATGTCATGAAACGTCAGTGTGTTTCGCAGATCAATTATTTACCTCAGCCGCATAATTGACCTGCGAGACACTGACAAACTGATCACGATATTTTTCGCAACCTCGTCTAATAGTAGTCGATTTTACAGTTACAGGTGGAAACGAGGCTGGAGTTGACCTTGTCTTGATACAACTCTTCCTGTTTTATTATGTAAATCATGTCTTTCTTATGTTACTGCGTTTTTCACAAACAAGCGAACTCTAAAGTTCAAAAGCCACCTTCACAATTGCGTTTTTCGCTGGCGTTAATCATAATTACGATCACAAGCAACGAACCTTGAAACACAGAAACACACAAAGGGATCGAAATCCACCAATCACAAATCACAAACCTTGACCTTTTCAACCCGTTAAAGTAAAGTTTTGTTTCCTAAGAGGTCCGTTAAGATGATTGACGGCAGCGAAAAACGCAATCGTCAGGTGGCTTTTGAACTTCAGAATTCGCATGTTTGTGAAAAGCGCAGTAACTGGTATTTTTTTAAGCATAATTTCCGTAACAAGAAAAGAGGTTTATATCAAAACAATGTCAACCTCAGTCTCACTTTCACTCAAAACCTAGGTTACTAAGCCCACAACTGTAAAAATGGTCTACTGTTGATTATTATCAATTGTTTGTGCAAAGTTCGTAACTCAGAGTTTTACTAACCTACTGGGGGCGCTGATTTACATATCGCTGCCATCATTAAGATGGGTAGTAAAGGGGAAATAGTTTTCATCCTCAACAAAGGATCAGTGAAGTCCTCTCAGACCTGGCTGTTATGCTGCTAATCTGTTGGTGTAAATGACAATTGTATTTTCCCAATTTAGCCTAAAGAGGTTTTTCACTATATACACAAATTTAGGCTATTTAGGTGCTTAAGAAAAAATACATTGTAGCGCCTAGCTAAAAGTATATTCAACTCATTCTGTCGGTAAGATCTGTAAACCATTACAATTGCAGTTGTCTCCAAAGAGGATACTGAAAGTTGACATATCTTTTTTGCCAAAGGGTACACATTTTTTTTTAGGCTAAACCAAGAGAGAATGATCTCAACTCTCTTGCCTAAACAGGTTCATGTATAGAGGGTGCAAAAATACTAAGCCCGCGACTTAGAACCTGGTTTTAATTTTCAAACCTGTTAGGCTAAAACTTGCTAGTTAGGCCCCCTCCTAAAAGCTCTTTCAGTGATTGAAAAGTACAAAAACATAATAAAAGATGGATTTTTTAAGGTCTGTATGTATTGTTTGACTCAGATAAAAGGGTAACTTTGAAAAAAAGAAATATTATCGTTTTTGGTTCCCATTCGATTTTCAGAAGCTGATTGATGTTCTCCTAAAAAAGGTAGCTGTTAGTGATAAAAAAGAAGTCTCCATAATATTCCGTTTATATCATTAAAATAACAGTTCTCTGATAAATGTGAAAGTAAATCTTTAAAAGTCGGTCCTTTAGAACTTCCTAAATTAATTCTTTTAAAGCCGATTTCTGGCTTTATAATTTGGAGGAACACTGATCAACAAAGACGTTCTATGCCAGAGAAATCTAGCAGTTTCTCAACTGTATATTAAAATTTAGCGCATGACATGTACATAGCAGATCAGAGAAAATAAATAAAAAAGCAATGAAAGGCTACCTGTAATAAAATTTCAGAATTGTCGATCAAAGCCTTTCTTTATAATATGACTTTGTCTTTCTAGACGATAGAAGGCAAATGTAATAGTTAACAAGTAATGGTGCTTTTACATACCTCGTAAAGTTTGACTCGCCTCGCTGAAGTCAACCTACCTTAAAATAAAAGAACTCCCTGTATAATCAAGGACAGAATTAACTGCGGTTAAGCAAAAGCTAATCAAATATAGTAACTTATATTGAAACGTCATGCGCTCAATTAAACTGCGTTCTGAATAATTCGAGAAAAAAAAAAAGCGAATTAATTATTATCGTGCTTACTACACGCACGTAAGAATTTATTTTTACTTTCCTTTCTTGTCCGTAAATTAAGGTACTGAAAATGTTGTTTGGGTGTTAAATTGTGTACTTGAGACTGTAATTTTATTAAAATGGAGATTGGATCCTGTAAACTGGAGTGGCGTCAAGTTTCAAACAGCTAAGTAAACAGGATAGGTGATTAACTTTATTTCCAATTCATTTTTCTTTGATTTTACTGTTTTGTGTGCATTACCTTGTCGCTGCGTGGGAAATGATAGTCTGTTTAGTAAAATTTTCGTGTGGTTTTCTCATCTTTGTAATAACTAATTAACATCACTTTCTTACACTTAGTGGAGAGCTTCCAATTTTTTGTAAATGCTCTAACAGTTTCCTTTCTCGAGTGTATCTAAAAGTCTTTTTCTTGTTTTCCGTTTTTGTGCACACTTCAAATGTCGAACAAAGTTTGAGCTGCGCACGCTTGAAGGCTTCATCTTCTTGCTTCAAATGTAAACGAACTAGATAAAAAAACGTGTTTCCTCTGTCAAAAATCTGCTTTGTTACTGCTTGGGTTATTTAGGATCTATAAAAGACGCTGGAATATCATAGTTTCAAGACTGAAGCACAATGTAAAGAGTGTAAGGCTTTAAAAAAACTTGAGCACACGGTACCTTTGGAGACGCCGTTAACACTCTTTTCTGTAATTATATTTCAATATTAATAGTACACTATAGCGAATGATATTTCCATTGTAGAATGTATTGTGCTATCAATTAGTCCTTTTGCAATAGTTATTCACGTGCATGCCAACTTCCTGTAAGCACGAAAATGATTTTTTTTGGAAAAAATGATTTTAGCTGGAACTAAAACTGCGTTTAAAAATTAGGCAACCTGTAAATTTGCAGCCGTTATACCTCAAAAGAAGAGATTGTTACGGCCGCCAAAAGATAGAAGGATCAGTGCATGGAAAAAACTTAGCCGCCCCGTCACGTTGTGTGGTTTTCGATAACAATCCTTTTCAAATACTGAAATTGTCTTACAGTCATCAAATCTTTCCCATACGCATCGCGGGTTTGATCAAATTTTATCCACTGGTTATATTATCACCAGGCTGTAAAAGGCTTATTGCAAGTGTCAATCCCTCTTTATTTTCTAGATCTGTACGCGGAAAAAACGTTTTCTTATTAATTTATTTTTCAGGCTAGTTTTGTCCAATATAGCGCACTAACTGTATTTTATTTACAAGTTCTCATAACACAAAATTATTTTTCTTTTAAACTCTAAGTATCGGTTTTATTCTTTTAACTGACTTTGCAAATTTTAGCCTCGACATTCTTTTAAAATTAATTCTTGCAAAAAGAGTGAACAATGGACATAACGTTACCTTGGTTCTAATTCTAGAATGAGTAACACTCCACTGCGAAAATTCGATCAAATTATGCGTGGTCGCTCTCATTTTGCTCAACATATCATTATGTGATCTTGATCGAAGGGATTAATGCCCCAAGGAGGGCTTTTGAAGCCCACTAGGCCAAACCCAAACGGACATCATTAGGGCATACAGAGAATAATTGCCCAGAATCGAAAAGGGATTGAAATTCATCCTTAACCAGCTAACGATGGCCAAATATTGAAGATGTCTGCCAAATGCTATAAGATGAGTCCACCCTGCGAGCAGAGGTTGAAAAAACAAAAAACAAAGCAACTACGCGAATGACAAGCGAAGCTAAACTCTAAAAGCCAATTGCAATAGAGAATCCTCTGCTCGCAAGGTAGATGAATCAGTTGTTAATTGTTCAAGAAGAAGATAAAGAAGCTAGAAGAAGAAAAAAAAAGGAAAAAAGACTTGGTGGCCAGCTCATGCAGATACATCTTATTCCGCCTCCTTTATTTATCTCACTTGTCTATTGATTTCAAATTTATACAGAGTCATGAATCACTTGAAAAAGTTTTACGACATCGCCCCTTTTTCAGTCAGCACCTTTTTATATCATTAAACAGTTAGATAATACTTTGTAAAGGACAAGAAAAAACAATCAGCATTGTCAAAGGATGATTGATTGACGATAAGAATCAGAAGAAACAGACAGGCGTCAAGTCCTGAACAGTAAAGTAAACTTGACTTAACCGATGCCTTTAAGACCACCTCATTTCAGTTTTCAAAACAATCATCTTCATCGCCTTCTGAAAGAAAGAAAGAGCATAACCCATTTATTATGTTTAAACGAAACTAAATGAATATATATTTAAAATGCTAAGTTATAACTGGACTGAATATCATGCGAGCTATAAGTGTACTCATAGACCACTGCATGCGTATTAACCTTGGCTGAGGTGCGGAGCCGTGGAGCACATGATCGCTGATCTCATTTGCTTTTGGTAGCATATGGTAAAGAAGGAGTCCTTCTGACTTTTACACCTTGTTATATCTTCTTTTGTCCCGTTTTCTAAGAGCTCACCACGCCTGAGCCACTCAAATTCATCCCCTTTACGGGTTAAATTCTGATTTTTCCGACAAGCATCCCCCACCGTTCCAGAGCCCAACATATTGCATACAATTCAAGTTGCATATGAAGTTCGAACAACATATAAGGCCCGCTTGAACGTAATAGGTCTTTACTGACTTCACACGCCATTAAATTTTCAGTCATCCTGAAAACTAACTGTTTCCGAATTCGAAACGAGATGATGAAAGCTTTACTTTGCAATACAAGTTTGCTATTAAGGGGAGCTATTCACAATTTATTTGTTTCCGTTGTTTTAATGGTAAGTCGTATAAAGCCACTCTGAAGACAATCGCAAACTCATAACATCAAAATTCCATTCGGTAGATCAAAGCCAACTTTTGAAGCACATTTTCTTATTTTCGTCTTAGGAAACATTCGACACTGTTAACTTAAAAGACTTAGATTTGGGGCTGTTATGCTGTAATTCAGCGAAGTTATAATTGTTTCAGATATTACGCTAGAAATGTTTTGAAGTTCGCCTTAAAATCTTGTGGCCCCCCTGTAAGTCACCTGTTTCACAGTTGCTTCCAGTGTATCTAGCCACGCAATCACAGCGATAACCTCCAACAAGATCCACACATGTGGCTCCGTTTTTACATGGAGCAGGTCCACATTCGTCGATATCTGCGAATTTATAGAATAAGACCATTGAATTGTGTTAAGTATTACTTGCATATAATTACTTGAAACTACACTCAGAATTCAAGTGACAATATGTTTAATGAGCTGTTGGGCTTTTTTAGAATAGTATTAAAACCCTTAAGACGTATTAGAATCAAAGACCACCCCCCCCCCCGTCCCCCCGCTCCCCCTCCCCATCCTCACAAAGAAAGTATATATGCCTTTAAGTTTAGTATATGTCTCTGGCTTTTGATGTTCAGGATGGAAATGTATTGCAGCTTGCATTACAAAAATTCGTCCAACCTGATGATGATGATGATGATGATGACAGACTTCATTAATGCACAGTTAAAATATCAGAAAATAATAGAGTAAAAAAATTCTCTATAGACTGTTTTACATATTTGCCGCGTGGGAGTACTGATCAGCATTAAAACCGTGAATTTTTTTCTTAAAGTTATCTAGAAAATTTGTTTTCTGTAGGTCCTCAGGAAGATGGTTCCATAAGTAAGCACCACTGTAACTACACTGTAATACTCTGTGGTGTCGGGAATGACCAAAAACCAGCATGTCTTTTATTTAAAATTACTTCTTTTTAGAGTTCCAAGTGTTAGAAAAGATGACTGAGCTGAGAATACTCAGTTATAACCTCAGCTCAGTTTTGATCAAGCAAGTGGACATCCGGCCAAGACATGGCCCCTTTAAAACTGAAGCTTTGATTTACTTGTTTCACAGTTTCTTCCACTGTATCCATTCACGCAATCACAACGATAATTTCCAACAAGGTCAACACAAGTGGCTGCGTTCTGGCATGGAGCGGGGGCACATTCGTCAATGTCTATGAATAAAAAGAAAATCAATTGACCATTTATTAAAACGATTCTCCTATTTTAAAATTACAAATGCAAAAATTGAGGTTTTCAATACTTGTTTCACAGTTGCTGCCAGTGTATCCAGCAGGGCAATCACAGCGATAACTTCCAACAAGATCAACACATGTGGCCCCGTTTTTGCATGGATCAGTCACACACTCGTCCACATCTATGAATTAAATTGAAAAATTCTTCATTCATGTCGTGTTGTTCACTGCAACCAAACTGCGAATTAACCTCACACTTAACTTAACCTTTCAATATTTACAAGAAAGCTGAAACAATATACTTTGAAAAAAAAATCACTCTACTTGTTTCGCAGTTGCTTCCAGTGTATCCGGCCATACAATCACAGCGATAACTTCCAACTTGATCCACACATGTGGCTCCGTTCTGGCATGGAGCGAGCGCACACTTGTTGATGTCTAGAAATTGGGAATAATGGTTATTTGATGGCAGTAGGCTGTTATATTACTACTCAAACTTCCACCAGCTTTTGTATGCTACGACCTTAGGCCACTTCTGGGCTGCCTCAAGCCTCTGTTTCAAACCGAGGCTAAGTGCAAAGCTATTTATATGAATACGATTTTTTATTCTCATTCAAATAAAACTCATTTTCACCAGGAAGGTTTTGAAAAACTTAGCCTAGGTTTGAAAATGAGAGTTTTTGGAACTCGGAAATGGCCTTTTCCAGAAGGCTTCCTTAACCCAAGCATAGACTGAGAACTCATTGGGGGAAAATGTAATTTAGTAGTGGTATGGTACAAGCAAAGCTCGGGAAGTTATCCCTCACCTGTTTGGCAGTTATTTCCAGTATAACCAGGTTTGCATTCACAGCGATAACTTCCCGCGTAATTGATACACGTAGCTCCGTTCTTGCATGGGTGGTTTACGCACTCGTCGATATCTGTCAATACATTTAAGTTACAAATGAACTTTATTTTATCCACTGCTTAGCCACCTCTACGTCGAGAAACTATTTTTATTTAGCATTGAAAAAGGGCCATAGACAGCGTGCTGAAGAGACTTCAACCTGAGTGACGCTTTTTTTGTCGATATTAATATTTAATCACGGTGAATGTCCCGGGGGAATGGGCATACGGGAAGGCTCTGCCCCGAGGTTCTCTTATAGACCGTAATGACAGATTTTCCTACCCTTTAATACTATATAGTTCAACCAACAAAAAAGACAAAAGAGAAGTTAAGCATCACGTTTACTTCAAACGGCAAACGCGAATTCGTATCACGTGACCACGAGTTCCCATTACTTGTCGTTTCCTGTCATTATTTCTGCACATAAATTACAGTAGTAGTTTCACGCAATTTTTTATCCATGAGCATTGTTTTGAGCCGTTTTTAGCTGCTCATTTTCTATTTTGAGAAATTCTCAACTTGAATCTGACGTTTGCCGTTTACCGTATACGTAAAGCTTAAACTTTCTAATATTCTTTCATATACCTGAAGCTTGAACAAGGTACCCCAGCATACCTCTTTCGGGTGGGGCCTCCCCGCTCCTTATAGGTCGTAGGGAGTACCTCCGAGAGGTGAATGACATCACTATGCAATGATCCAGTGCGTTACTTGAATCAGTTTACTGCTTACCTCATTAATTTTGTTTTCTTTATTTTAATCAATGAACACCGATGACGGTCGACATCACTGCAGGATAGCTCATTTGGCAACAAGAATATAAAGAGTACGGATAGTAAATAATACCTGTTTCACAGTTTCTCCCATAAAATCCGTTGATGCACTCGCAGCGATAACTTTCTGCCATATCGACGCAAATACCTCCATTCACGCATAAGTTGTTCTCACAAAAATCTGAAAAAAAATATATTGCAAAATGCTGAAATATTCTTCTTTCAACGTTTATATATAACTCCTTTTACATTTCACTAAAAAGGCAGTCAAGCCTGATTGTAACCGCCCACTACGTGTATGGTACAGGATAGCCAGTCATCGGACAATATTCGACCAAAATGCATCCACGCCCTTCGAAATCCTATACATGTGCGGTCAGACATGATGACCATACAGATCAAATACTAAAAACTATAATTTTAAAAATTTCTATTATTTGCTTTATAGTCTTTGACGAAAAATCAAATATTATTTGATATAATGCATTTATTTCGCACAACTTTTCTGGCTTAACTGGCTAAAACTAGTGAATGATTTTTGAAAAAAAACTACTAACCTCGCTCGCGCGACTCTTTGCTTGGCTGCCGATCACGATACTCATAAAACGCTTTTACGATTACTGAAGTCGGACAATTCAACCTTTCCCGAATTTTTTTGGCCGGATATAGCACATGTGCCAGAACAATGAACTTGATAACATATACCCACATAGTTAAGGTAAGCTAATCTTTTCGTGTATAATACCGTCTGTAGTGAGCTTTCTGTATTTTTTGGAAAATAGTACATCTTTTCTTGCTCAGTATAAATTTTTAAAAGAATTATTTTGATGGAGCCCGATAGATATTAAGTAAACTCACTTTTATACATCTTGCAACATTTAAGCGTTTCTATGCAATAAAGTCGATTGCATGATCCCTTGTAAAATCCAGCCATATAGTATCCATCATCACAGCTACTGAGGCCTTTATTATCAAACGATGAAGTAATGGCTTTATCTATACACTTGCCATATTGGTTCGGTAAGCTATCTGGCTTGCAGCCATTTCCAAGTTCAATGTTAGATAGCCAGTCCTCCTCGCTGGTACGATACAAGCCTTGCAAGAAGTAGCCTTCAGGGCATACTGCCCATTTGTTACCACTTTTTTTAAAAAAAAATTAGGGAAAAAAGAAGGAAAAAGCAAATAACAAGTAAAGAAAGTTTAGAATACCAGTAGGGCATTACGATCATGGCAAAAAAATATCAATTCACTTGAATTAAAGAGCAGTTTTATTCATGATTATCTTTAAAACTTTTACCGTTACCTGGCAGTTTAAAATAGATTAAAACCCTTTGGTCAGAGATACCTTTTCAGACCGCGAGCGGTCGTCCTCCTTTCCTCATTTGCCACGCGGAGGAGAGATTGGCTTCCGCCCTCGTCCTTCGCGGGTTCACCGCCCGCCCCTCACACGTGCTCTCGATCTCCGTGACTCAAAAGAAAAATAGGAGACTGCACCTAGTCTGATACGTTTTGATCTTTGTGCAGTACTGACTTCTCTGGAAACAGATGTATAGCTTCACAGTGAAACTACAAGGCGAATTTCCAAAAAAATGTTCTTTTTCTTTCAGTTCTTTCTTGAATTTAAAGGTAGTCTTCAAGAAAGAACTGAAATTTCCGTATTAATATATCTAGCCGATTTTTATCATTATTACCAAATGGACCTTTTTGCGTCGAACAGTTTTTTTCGGCCAAAAACTATTCTCCAAAGTAGCCATTATAAAAACTAAGAGTACAACCATTGCTTTTTTCTCGTCTTCTCCTTTCCTTGTCCTCGCTCTTTCTTTTTCTCCTTTCCTTTTCCTTCGTTACTGTGATTTTGGAGCTTCTCAGGCTAAGCTAAGAAACATGCCTTTTGACGCCTTTTTACTCAAATGACTGCAAATTTCGTTAGGTTAGTTGTCAAAAAAAGGCTAGATATATTGTAGTAAATATAACCCGCTTTAATCTAATTTAAATGAAATGACTCGATTTAGTTACACAATTATGGTGGTTTCCAAGTTACTCAATACGCACCTATTTAATTTAACCCACCAGTCGGCAATTAAACAAGTTGACTGGCTCTCTCTATTCGGCGAAGGTGCCTGGCAGCATTTAGCTTTTTCCAGTAGATATATTTTATCGTTGTCCCCTCAATTTGTATTGCGTTCCATTCCTGTCATGTATTCCATAGTTGAGTCACATAGCGACCATCCGTTTTTATCGAAGCTGTATCACCAGTTCGCCATGTTACACTGACCCCAGCAAACATCCACCATAAGAAAATAAGCCAAAACGAATACCAGGTATTTCATCTCTGTAGTTTTTTAAAAAAAACTAATATACAGTCAGGCAAAAAAAGTTAAAATAAATTGCATAGTGCAGCTTATGTACTAAGCTTTCGGCTTCCAGTCCAAATCCTGAGATGCCAAAATTTAAAGTGGCGATTTCACTAAGATGGAATGGTGGAGGCAAGTAACAATTAAATATTATGGATCAGTTTTATTGTTCTGATAGCATAGTGCCGTAGTAACCATTTTGAGAAATTAGGGATCTGAAGAAACAACGATAACGACAAAAACGAAAACAGCAAAAAGCAGTAGGGGTAGGCTTAGGCTAAACGTCAAACTTTTCATGGGATGAACTAAACTCTAATTTGGGTCGACCCAACAGACGATCTTCGCTTAAAGGGACTGGTTCACGATAATGCGCATGCGCGCCGTTTGTCACTTCAGAATAAATTTGTTGGGTCAACACTAAATTCGAAATCGCCATTACCGGTACAATCATTGAAAATCCTTCGTTTTATTCGGACATCCGTCGCTTTGGCTGGTCTAGTTATACTTCGGTAGTGGTGATTAACGTGTGATTGTATCGTTTGAGTGGTTACGTTTTAAGAAGACGCAAAAAATAATGTTTTGATCATGGAGGTTGACAAGAGCATCGTGGCCGTCCGGCAACAGGACGTTCTCAAGAGTCTCTGGAGATAGAGAAGCTTAGCCTATCGATCTGGTATGGTTCGAGGAGTAGTGTGTGGCATACGAAAAGAATACACGACACTTGGAAAGTGGTTAAAGGCATGAGTTCGTTCAACTTTGATTTGATTTTTGACTCCGACCTGTAGTTATACCGCAACAAGCCGCGCGATCTTCACCGATCTGGTACACTTGAAATGTTCCTTGTATCTTTGCTTTACGATCGTATATGTCTAAGAATTGATGTTTTTAAAATAAATTATTGCCTGAATATTCTGTTCATAATCTAGTTTCTTTATGTGTGCTACTCGATAACATTTGTTTTGCGGAACACTGACCCGATGCAACGCGAATGAATTTGTTCATTTGCTGATAAGCAATTGAAATTTATGCTCAATTAAGGATAATCTTTATACTCATACGTAGTGTTTTTTTGTCACCGGTCCGGCGCTATTTGTAGGTATTTCTGGGTTTATATAAGGCGAACTGAGAGAACAGTAATAAGATGTTTGTTTACAAATTTTGTTTGCCGATCGGTGACTGTTTTGTTAGCGTGGGTACGACCTCGTAAAAATACACGTTGGTAAATGTTTGTTTCAAAGCAGGACAGGGCTGTAAATCTTATTCTTATCGGCTGCAACATATATCTGAGGAGTAGCAAAGAATAAAATTGAATTATGGGGATAAATGAAATCAAACCAAATGCCCGGAAATACTCTCGCGTCGCGAACAATTAATTTGAATTTTGTAAATTTACTTGCGTGTATCTAACTCGCTTCCGATTGGTTGAAAAACAATCAGCTACTGTCAGAACTCACACATGCGCATTATCGTGAACCAGTCCCTTTAATTTAGCTCGGACGTCGAACTTAGGACGCGTCGAATCAATCAACTGAATCAGACCAAAAAGCAATTTTAGCTGAACGAGGCTAAAAATAGGCTATCATACAAATTTTTAATTGATTAGTTTAGTGCGTCGCATGTGAAGATCGACGTTCACAGTCCCGTAGAAGATCTTTAGGTGTACCATACGTTTTGTGGACGATCCAATTTCATTTAGACGAGCTTAACTGAGCAATTTTAGCTGAACGAGGCTAAAAATAGGCTATCATACAAATCTTTAATTGATTAGTTTAGTGCGTCGCATGTGAGGATCGGCGTTTGTACCGTAGACTCAGATCTTTAGGATAACCATACGTTTTGTGGACGATCCAAACTCATTTAGACGACCTTAACTGAGCCAGGCGTCGAACTTTCATGAAATTAACTCACTAACTTTGGTTCGTCTCATGAAAAGTTCGACGTTTGGCGTAGTCCTTATAGCAAAGCAGCTACATCTTTGCAAGTGATCACGAGTTTTTTTGTACATTTCTTTACCGTGACTGCACGACTTCGGCGTGGTGAACTTCCTAATCTTTCGGTTTATAGAGGGCGTGAACAAAGGAAACGATCGATTTACTGTTATAAAACAATCTCAGAATACATACAGAAGAAAATCCAATCGCTTTTGTTTTCCTCAATAAGTTATCTTTTTTCACTCGGAGACAATGTATAAGAATAGACAACGACGACGTAAATATTGATGTTTGTCTTCTTTTAGCATTGATCTGCAAACTTTGCACTGGATAAAGACGGCTCTTTTGATTGCCCACAATTTGCAAATACTGCCGATATTGGCGCAGTGAACAGTGTACTTAAAGTTAATTAACTAAAACGGAAATAACTATCGACTGATTTAAAAAGATACTGGTTGCTTATAACGACGGAAAAACGAAGGAAGCTTGTCAGGAACTGAAAAGGCCGCGTAATCGTGGTAAATCAGTAATTGTTTTACGATGAAGTCACTTGGAATCATAGTTAGTAAAGGGCCCCCGGGGGTCTGTTGGAAGTTTTAGTCGAGGTGTGCCACCCAGGCCTTCAATCCCCGTCCCTGCAATCGTTCATTTCGCTGTCCCTTACCACGTACAACCTTGTTCATCATCACGATGTTTTGCGATAATTGAGTTCAATACTGATGTTTTATCAATCGATCACCAAGTTTGATTTTTAGTGAATATCTTTGGGAAGCGAATCGATCTGCCATTTTCACACAAGACTGAGATAGCATAAAGGAAAAAAGCGTGGTTTCATATACGCGACAGCAGAATATTATTTGTCGCCAAGCAAAGTTGGGTGACATTGCGCATGAGTAGACCATTATTTGCAGGTCACGTGGTTGGCTCTCGGCCAATGAAAAGGAAGAAAAATTGCATCGAATGATAAATAGTTTTAATGGATTTCATCAGAGGGGGCATAGCTCAGTGGTAGAGCATTCGACTGCAGATCGAGAGGTCACCGGTTCAAACCCGGTTGCCCCCTTCATCTTTATAGTTTTTTTTTTCTTCTTTTCTTTTAAATATACATTTCGTGAATGTATAAAGATTTATACTTTGAAATGGAAGGAATGTGTAGAAGACAGAACTTTAACAAAGTATTCTTTGTAAAGTTATGAATATATGAAAATCATATATGTTTGTAAGTCGCTCAGCTGTCGCGGTTCAAACCTTTGACCTCCCACGAGCTAATCTCGTACCTCAGTTTTTAGGGTACAAGTTTACACACGAGCTACATTCTATTCGCTGAGTTACAAAGGAACTTTCGCGCGGAGAGCAAACCTCTTGGGTCAGTAATGTTGAAAGCGTAATGTAAGGTGTTAAACAAAGAAAGATGAAAACGTTGTTGACTGTCCGTATCACACAACTACTAACAGGGTAATAAATATCCAAGCAGAGCGCGAGGTAGCCTTCTTATCCGCGTGGTTCTAAAAATATTTGCAGACGAATTACCTGTGGGGATGCTCTCTCTATCTTAACCTTTATACCCTCTTGCTAAAACCCATTGTAGTCACTAGGCTTAGATGTTATGCTACCTCAAATGAACACCCACAAAGAAAATAAAGTTTTGGTGTTCAATGTTCCCATTTTTTATCACTTTTTATTCATGTTTCAATTACTTTCGAATGTAATTAATTGTAGCCAAATGCAGTCAGTCACTACATAATTTAAAGAGGGATGGTATGTATAACTACCACCGTTATAGTAATAAATTTTACTTCCTTTTTTCACATTGTATTCTAATTTGTTCCATTTTCTATTTCCCTTTTAAAATATTACATGTTTATGAATGATATATATCACCAAAGTTGGCGGTTTTTATACCCTTGACCTCGGGGCATGGAAATATTACAAGATATCTTATACAAAAAAGAATCAAAGAAAAGTCTTAATTTGTGTTAATAAATAATAATTAAACTCTCAGAGCGATTTTAAAAATCCTTTAAAACTTGATAGGTCAGCAGCTTTTTTTAAAGGAGTTTCTAAAATCGCTGCACTGCAAAAGAATGGCTACTAATTTTAAAAGTCAGATTATTCTTACGTTTCAATCAAAATCTTGAATAATTCACCAGTATTGACGACCTCTATTTTTTAACACACTGTCATTATCTTTTATCGTTATGAAAACTTGCTTCGCTAGAAATTAATTTATACAAGACTTAAATTCTGATCCTTTATACGCAGCAGATCAAAATTCAAAACCGCATAATAACTTCATAACAATAATAATAATAATATTAATATTGATAATGACAATGATAACAAAAAAATAATGATGATAACAATAAATAACTTTTGCCACTTTTTAAACTGTAGGGCGAATAAGGGATCAGTGGAGTGGAAAAGCGTTAGTTCTTATTGGTTATTGGTTGCCTAGGATACCATCGAATAATCATGACTTTACAAAACTTGTCCATCAAAACAATCCCACAAATCTTCGCGCCGAGAGCTTGTCTCAAAAAGTAGTTTACGGACTGCGCTCGAAAAAAAAACTTTCAAAAAGATGTTTGCTCATATTTAAACCTTAAATTTCGGATAAAATTTACTTTACCATGAACTTACCTCAAGAAAGTACTTCGAGATATTGACTATCAAAAACCCGTTTAGATAAAGAAATACAAAACAGCTCTTTTTGCCCTCATTTCTTTTTAAGACAAAAAGTCTTTTACGTTCATAAAAAACGTGAAAAATCTACCTTAAAAGCTAAATCGAAATTAGAAATTGAACCAGCATATCCTCTGCCTCGAATGAGCTTTTAGAGACGTTTTTATCATCCATTCAATGGGTTTAAGGGGAATCGTCTGAGCTACAGAATAAAGCGCTCCTTTTAATTTATCTTGTCATTTGTTCTACTTGAGCAGCGGTGTGACTAATGCCGGACACTTCAGGCAGCCCGTCAAGGCAACAATGTGTCAATGTTGTAGTTGAATCCCTTTTCAGGATAGTAAACAACTACGTAAACCAATATCATGTTAAGCTTTTTGCTAAGGGTCCCAACCCTGATAACTTAGGCTTATTACTGGTTTACACTGAGAACAGAATTAACCTACAATGGTGTACAACTTAAAAATATCCAAAGGATATTTTCTTAAGGTATTCTGTTTTAGGAAAACCGCAGTTTTCGCGAAAACAATTTTCTCATAGGTCACTGCTCGGATAGTTTAGTAGTTTGCTGTTATTTCGTGAACTTCTAATCTGGTTTAAGGTAGCGATCAACTTTGCATTGCTCGAGTCGGCTGACTTGATTCTTCTCTCTTGAGCTTCGATAATGACCTGCTTGGCTTGAATCACCTCTTGTATTTCCTTCTGTTCTTTGCGAAGCTCAGATTCAACGCTCACCAAGCGATCAAGCAACTCCTTCATTTCTTTGTCCTTTTCTTCACGCAGTTTCTGAAGACTCTTCTCGCTCTCGGCGAGTCTTTCCTTGAAGGCTGCAACCAGCTTATGTGTGCTGGATTCCTGTAAAATTAACTGCTCATGTGTCGAAGCTAGATTCCTTTTTGTCTCCAGCAGCTCCTCACGAAGGTCACTGAGCTCTTGTTCATACTGAAAGAAGAGTGACGAAAGATGTATTCTTGAAATCTCTCGAGTTGCTAACATCAACTTCTTCACAGAGTAGGAAATTAGTGACAAAAATAATGATACAATGAACTTGACATTCGACGTAGGAATTCGACGAGTTTTTTCTGTTGTCGTTGTTTCAGCGGGGGTAGGCCAAACAGGGTGATATAAAAACTTTCCTACGCTTCCATTGACATCAACAACAATAAATTGATTTCTGCGTGAACTATATGCTTGGGTACTGGCTTGTCTGACTGTCGGGTCGTGTATCAATACAACCATGACTGGACCAAAACTAACATGAACATGCACGAGGTTCACAGCCGCTTTTATTCAAAAATGTACTTTCAAAGGGGACACGGCAGCAACTGTTTTCTGTAAAATGTCTGGAGAAGCAAATATTGCCTAAAATTTCCGAATTCTATTACTTAAGGAAGGCTAAAAATTTCTATATGACCGTTCTATCCATGTACAATTTTCGGAGCTCATCAAACTAAAATTTCGTACTATTTTCTGAGGTTAAATTTTTCACATTTCAGTCACAAGGTTAGACTATTTTTCGTAGAAAAAAGGAAAAAATATCATGGAGAGGGTAATCAGAAATAATAATATTCATAATACATTAAATTGCCTCTAAAATGTTCGGGGAAAATAAGACTGAATCTCTTGTAATTTCGAAAAGTCTCATTCAAGACAAGTTCCCCTAGGTTGACCAAACGGATACAAATGTTATAGCTCCGCTTAAAAATTATTTCTAGACATATGTACCTAAAACTACTCTTGATTGCCTAAAATGTGTTTTCAAGGAGAAAACCGTCGTTGGATTTCCCTGTTTCAATACAGCATATAAATTTAGCCAGGGCTAAAAGCGAAGCTCTCGATAATATTTGTTATAGTTTGTTCAAACAAATATAAAATCACGTGATGCTAGGCAACGAAGGCAAAGCAGGAGAACGGTGAAAAATAACAAAAAAGTCTAATTAGCAATAAAAGCAACTTTGCACGTGCAGCCGACTTTTTTTGTACATTTCTTTTCCGTTGTTTTGCACGACTACAACGTGAAACTTCCAGAAACCTCCTAGTTACACGTTTTATGGAGGAAATGTCGTACGTGTTCTCGTTCACTTTTTTTTTTCACTGCCGCTCATTTTCACCTTGCATTGGTGGCCGCTGGCATTTCTAATTTTGTCACCGCCGCTACAAAATTTTCATGTTGTTCTTCCAACAATTAAATGTCTCCTTTGCTTTTTTCTCGTTGAGCTTCGCTGGCCTGCCGCCTACTTTCTTTTTTTCTCTGTCTTTCTCCTGCTCTATATTCCAAATTGGTGGACATGACAATTAATCTAAGCTAAATACTTTGCACAACATGGATACAGAAACAATCTCTGCTTTCCGTTTTCGTGTTTACTGACTCTTTAGTTGTCTCTACTTTACAAGACGCTGGTGGCTATGCGATTTTCCGCCAAAACAACCTCTAGTTGCATTTGGGTTACCACCTGTTGACTGAGTTATTTTACATTGGTATGTCTGTGGTGCGGACGGACAGTCGCTCGGGCGGTCGGTCGGTGTACGGTCACGTGACTACCAAATTTTCTCGGAAGGGTAGATTGCTTTATTTTCTTACTTATGGTGCTCCGCCGGCGCGTTTCGCCCGAGAGCTCCGTCATAAACAGCAATAAATACAGATTTTGTCCCAGAAAAGACAAAGGTACAGAAAACGAACCGCTATACAAAAGTCAAGAAGAGGAAGTGGGGATCAGAGACACCTCCTAGAACCGAGACTTCTTCATCAAGTAAGATCCATTACTACTCTGACTGATTGACTGCTAAAAAGGCTTCAAAAGGCATAAAAATTTTCCCAAAGAACTGTGCAAAGTTCTTACCTGTTTCGCAGTTGTTTCCAGTATACCCTGATTTGCAATTACAGCGATAACTTCCCGCAAGATTTACGCAGGTTGCACTGTTCTTGCACGGGTTGTTCGTACACTCATTGATGTCTGAAGCGTAAAAATGGACGGCAGTAAAGTTCTCGATGTTTCGCAGTTAGAATAGGATCTCTTTCTTGCTCTAAGCCTATAACGTTAATTGTCTTAATTTGGGGGGGGGGGAGAGAAAACAATTTTCCAGGAGTATAGACAAGTTGAAGGCCTCTCCGACTAGTTTTTTTTTTTTCATTCTACACTGAAAACTAAAAGATCTGTTTTAGCCCTGAAAAAACAATTTAGCCCTGCAGGCCAAAGTCTGCTACCTGGAGCCAATTGACCACAATTTGAGCCAAAACAGCCCCATCAAAGGCTGTTCCAACCCAGGCTGAGACTCAATTAACCTCGTCGGTCCAAATCAGTCCGAGGTAATTGGACTGTATTGGTCCTTATTACAGGAGTCAAATTAGACCCAAAAATATGACTGTATTTGACTCGCCGAAACGGCCCTGTTGTTAGGGCTAAAACAGATCTTTCTGATTTACAGTGTATAGCAACTTTTTGTTCATCAGTATATCCCGAAATCCCACCAGACGACCTTTGCAATAGTAGACATAAAAAGGTGGGCAGTTAGTTGTTGGTTTCAAATATCCATTTATGTTCACAATGCATTAACATTCAGTTTACTCGTACCAATTCTTCTTAGTTCCCACTGATTATTACTTGGGGTTCAAGGGTATTCTTCCGAATTATATGCTAACAGATCCGTAATAAAGGGATGCTGCTGGATCACCTGTTTCACAGTTGTTCCCAGTATAACCAGATTTGCAATCACAGCGATAGCTTCCCACAGGTTCACGCAGGCTGCCCCGTTCTTGCATGGATTGTTCGTGCACTCGTTGATGTCTGAAACATGAATTCAGTTTATACGGCAGTTTTATAGTTTTTGTTGTTTCGCAGTTCAAATAGGATGTCTCAAACATTGTTTTTAGTATTCCAACTTTGGTATACAGTGTGAGTAAGGCCATGCCATGAAGTAATTTGGTGTTTTGAAGATCAAGGTACAGGTCCCAGAGGGAAGCTATAAGTGTGAGCTATTTGCTCCAAAAACAGTTAACTTTCATCTTTTGCTATAACGCTGCTTGGCTTGCCCTTTCAGAGTAAAATTTAATTGTTATAAATTTATTGGGTCGTTGAAACAGTCAAGACATGTTTGCAAATAAATAAACAAGTTGAAATCTTTGGTTTATTCATTTTAAGACTGCTTTTTCGTCAATCGTGAATTCCACCATTCGATAATTTGTAGGCTGTTTTCTTGGACTTTAGACATAAAAAAATAGGCAGTTTAGGTTTGTTTATTTCACTTAAACCTGCCTTTTACATCTTACTCGTACTTATTCCTCTTTTCCACTGATTATTAATTGGGTTTAAGAGTGTGGCTCCAAGTTATACTGTAACAGATCCAAAATAAAGAGATGCTTAAGCCCATACCTGTTCCACTGTTGTTTCCAGTATAACCAGATTTGCAATTACAGCGATAACTTCCCTTAAGGTTTACGCAGGTTGCCCCGTTCTTGCATGGATTTTTCGTACACTCGTTGATGTCTGAAACATGAATTCAATTTAAACGGCAGTTAAAGTTTTTTTTCGCAATTCAAACAGGATGTCTCAAAACTTAGAGAAGCCGCTCTTCCCTTGTTTTTAGTAGTCCAAACGTTCGTACAGTGTAAGTAAGGCCATACCATTCAATAATTTGGTATTTTGAAGATCAAGGTACAAGTCCCAGAGGATAGGTGGGGTATTTGCCCAAAAAACAGTTCATCACAGCAAAATATACTTCCATCTTTTACTATAATGCAGTAAGGCTTGCGCTTTCAGAGGAACTGAAAACTGAAGTGTTGTAAATGGCTAGTTAAAACAGCCTGTCAAGACATGTTTCCAAATAAATAAACAAGTTGAAATCTTTGGTTTATTCATTTTAACGACTGCTTTTATTTCGTCAATCGTGAATTCCACCAATCGATAATTTGTAGGCTGTTTTCTTGGATTTTAGACATGGAAAGATAGGCAGTTTTGGTTTGTTTATTTCACTTAAAAATGCGTTTTACATCTTACTTGTGCTTATTCCTCTTTTCCACCGATAATTTTTTTGTTTGGTTTAATACTGTGGCTTCAAGTATACAGCAACAGATCCAAAATAAAGAGATGCTTAATCCCATACCTGTTCCACAGGTGTTTCCAGTATAACCAGATTTGCAATTACAGCGATAACTTCCCTTAAGGTTTACGCAGGTTGCCCCGTTCTTGCATGGATTTTTCGTACACTCGTTGATGTCTGAAACATGAATTCAGTTTAGACTGCAGTAAAAGTTTTTTTTCGCAATTCAAACAGTATGTCTCAAAACGTATAGAGAAGCCGCTCTTCCCTTGTTTTTAGTAGTCCAAACTTCCGTACAGTGTACGTTAGGCCAAACCATTCAGCAATTTGGTGTTTTGAAGATCAAGGTACAAATCCTCGAGGGAAAGTGGGCTAATTGCTCCAAAAACAGTTGATAAAGAGATGCTTAAGCCCAAACCTGTTCCACAGGTGTTTCCAGTATAACCAGACTTGCAATTACAGTGATAACTTCCCTTAAGGTTTACGCAGGTTGCCCCGTTCTTGCATGGATTTTTTGTACACTCGTTGATGTCTGAAACATGAATTCAGTGTAGACGGCAGTAAATGTTTGTTCCGCAATTCAAACAGGATGTCTCAAAACGGAGAGACGCCCCTCTTCCCTTGTTTTTAGTAGTCCAAACTTTCGTACAGTGTAAGTAAGGCCATACCATTCAATAATTTGGTATTTTGAAGATCAAGGTACAAGTCCTCGAGGGAAAGTGGGCTAATTGCTCCAAAAACAGTTGATAAAGAAATGCTTAGGCCGATACCTGTTTCACAGTTGTTCCCAGTATAACCAGATTTGCAATTGCAGCGATAACTTCCCGCAAGGTTTACGCAGGTTGCCCCATTCTTGCATGGGTTTTTCAAGCACTCGTTAACGTCTAAAACATAAATGATTTTTTTTTTCAAAATTCAGTATTGCTACCCTAATTTTCGTGTTCTCCATGATCTAAATTTCAATCAGCGGATCATGTTCTGACCAGTTTCGCAGTTTTTGCCAGAGTATCCAGATTTACATCTGCAGCTGTAACTTCCTGCCTGGTCGATACATGTTCCACCGTTTTTGCAGGGTTTGGAAAGTCTGCATTCATCTGACAAAAGCACAAAAATCAAGATAACTGTTGAAAATAATCATTAACGATTCATAAAGAATGAATGAATGAGCGTCCTTGTATCTGTTAAAGACACGGCTTAACTTTACATCCAGTTTTTTAGACAGTAGTGAAAGAGGCTCCAGTAGGGACTGACCAATCACAGCGAAGCAGAATTGGTCTCGACCAATCAGCATCGAGTATTCAGCCCATGTGACCAGATGACGTTTTGGATGCCCATATTTGGGCATAAAAATCACGTGACCCCACCCAAGAGGTGGATCCGCATTCTTGGCATAGTTTTAAGGACCGCAGTCAGTCCCAGACCCCCGGAAGTCAAATAAAAACACACACTGTATGGAGAACCAAATCACTGTCTTGGTTTATTGACCGTACCGCGTAAAGCCTGGGTACAAGCGGGACGTGTGTGAGGTCCTAGTGACGTCACGCCCATGAATTTAATATACAAAGTTAATATAAGGGGTTTGCTTCCTGGCAGCCGTTGTCATAAGTACAGGATGAGGCCAATGAATGTAATGGTTGAATCCTGTGAATGACCAGGGTTTAATCAAATGGAATTTAAAGGTAGAGAAAATATCTGAAACGAAATAAAGAAAAGAAATCTGAAAAAACGAAAAAAGAGGCTGGTTAGAGCCAAGAAGCAAACTGAATCAGAAACACTCGACCATTGGCACGCACGAGGCGGTGTCTTACTGTCCAATGAATGACTAGAAAAAACAAAAATGCCTTCATTACAACCTGGGACGATTGGTTAAAGTTAAATAGAGCCAAGAAGCAAACCGACTAAAAAAAACTCCACGGCCATGTACGAGGCGCTGTCTTATTATCAAATGATTGACTGAAAAAAACGAAAAAAAAACTTCATTACAACATGGGACGTGTGTGACACCCTTGTGGTGTCACGCCCTGGAACGATTGTATACAAAACAATTCTATTAAAATCCAGTCTTGCGTGAAGTCAAAATGCTCTAGGACCCAAAGCGTTTCTGGGAAAAAGGTTCAAACTATTAAAATCCAGTCTTCCGGGAACTCAGAATAGACTAGGATCCGAAGTGTTTCTGGGAAAAAGGGTTGAACAAATAGAGTAAGCTGGACCATCCTTGATGATTGACAATACAAAGTTTGTGAGGGATGGGCCAGCTTTGATAAATCATCACATGATCCATGATCCAAAAAGAATCTAATGAAATTAAAAAAATAAGACTGAACATCCAACAGGGGTGGCGCCACCATGCAGACCTCCCCCTGCCGGGTGTTCAGAATTCCCAATCCATACTATCCATGATCGCACAGCCCCGACAGGGTTCATGGAGGGTGCTCGCATGTCTTAAATAGATCCAGCACTGTCTACAGGCAAAATATAATTTTCCCGTCAAATTTCCTTGGGGCCTGGTATGTTGCTCTATCACCTGGGCAGTGGCTGAAAAAGGGAAGGGATATAAATGGCTCGTATGACAAAATGAGAATCTGAAAAATAAAAAAAAAAAGTGGTTTTTTAAGGAAGGGGTGGGTACCCCAGTCCTTGCAACATCTCGCACCAATAACAAGGCACGTGTAAATTACTAGCACGGCGAAAACTCAAATAACAACGACAACAGAGTAATTTAATGGGACCCGGAAATGGAAGTGGGACCCCTGATCCAGTGTACCACTGCACGATACTGCCGAGAAAACACCAGGCAGCGGAAGTACCATGAACCCTGTGGGTGCTGAGAATGGTATGCGAATCTACGAGAAAATGAATCATGATTACTCTTATGAGTCCATCAGTAAATGAACAAGACGGTCTCGCATCCAGCATTTATACCCATAGATTTCAATCGCGATAATCACATCTAAAAAATTTAATAATAATGAGCTAAAGCCATGAGTAAATAAGCAAAATGATCTTGGATCAAGGGGTTGTCTTTGAGGAGGGCAAGCGACCCTAAAAAGTACCATTACAGCATCGAATCAGTGGTTGAACACTATGAATCTTCCATCGATGTTGCAATGGGATGATCCACGCATAGCGTTCAAACACAGCCGTTACATCTGAAACGTTTCATGAAGTTGGATGACACATTTAACTGTACTATAATGACAACGCAATTGAATGGGTCTAAGCCAACTTCCATAGTGATGTAACGTAAAATGAAAACCTACAAAGAGGTAGAAAGTCGAATCAAAATAGGAATACTAGTACGAAAGAAACCAGATTGCAAAGGGCGGATCCATTGCGTGTGATGACGTAATAAACAATGCGTGGCTATGAAAAAAAAATTAAAACTAAAAATTAATCCTCATCTAAAAAACCTAAAGCAGCCAAATCCACATCACCCACAGGTCCATGGGCCCGGAGAAACGAATTAATGCGGAAGGTCATCCTTAGAGGCCATTCGTCCCAGTCCCGATGGTTGGGGTCCCCATTTTGCACATACTGGACAATCTCATCTTCAGTAAGGGACCCCTCCCGGTTACCGGCAATGACGTCATCTAAAGTTAAGCCATCCATCATTCTCTCGCAATGGTTGCACACGCCGCCAGGAGTGGGGTGTGCAATCCACTGATAAATGTGGCACACGGGTTGGTCTTCCAGAAAATCTCAAGAGTCTATTAAAAAAAAAAATTTAACACGAACAGGCTGGCACCCAGAACCGCGCGGCCCAATTGAGTCGAGCACGTCGAGGGCAAAGACACAGGTGGACAGGCCACAGCACCGTGCGTAGAAACGCAAACCCCTTGAACACGTCTAGGAATCAAAAAAGGGATAAGGCCAAGGGACCCACACCCGAAAAAAAGGAAAGTCATAACACTCACCCGCCATTCTGCGGCGATGGACCTCATGATCTAGTTTCCGAGCAATGGGGTGGTCCCACGGCAACGTTTTGGCCCAATCTCTCAGCTCCTCATGGGTACAACGGCGGAAGAAGGCGCGCAGACAGTCACTTTTCAACGGCGTGTGCCACAAAGTCTTCAAAGCCTCGAACAACATCACGATCGGCATCGAGTACAACACCATGGATTGTAGCGAGCTCACCATTTTGAACAGCTGAACGGATCAAACTGGAATGAACTCACACGGGGCGCGCAACGTGCTTTAGAGACTCTTTCCGAGACCGTGATTGGTGGAGAGCCCTCACGTGGGAGGCTTGGCACGAGAGGAGACTATAGGGGTACCCCCCCATGGGTACACCTTGTCAGCCCCTGGACCAGAGGGGTCTAGCGCGAGTCTGTGATTGGTGGACACCCAAGATGAATAAGGGAACATCGCGTCGAGAGGTCAGTCGCCAAGTTGTTTCAGTGTCAAAATGGACTGCCGAGGATTGGTTGATCCCAACAACAAACCGTTTGGCCGCGTACTCCCCTTGGAGGTCCAAGTCAAAATCATGTTCTGGGTGGAGTGCTTCTACACCATGGACAAACGGAAGAAAGTGGTGCGTGAATTCAAAGGGCTACCGAAGTGCGACCTGATGGGGTATCCCAAAGTATTAGGAGAATATTATGCCTGGAACCAAGTGGTGACGCGACTGAACGTCTCCCGAAAAAATGGCTGCCACCACTGCCACCGCTTCCATGATCACCGACTCTCGGTGAGTGAGAAAAAAGGGGTGTTGAATCTTCTTCTTATCATGACCTTGACCTTGATATTTTTTATGTTTTTTCAGATTGGCATGATGTCGGAAATGGCGAGGCAACCCCCCAACCTCGACCGCCTAATGAACGAGGGCATAGCGTTCGTGATCGGCACCCTCAAACACCAGCTCCCCCACTGTCCTGTGGGTCAACTACCCGTCATGATTGGACGGAGGAAGCCCTCCTACGATACGCTGGACAAAGTCATGAAGAGAATTGACTTGATCATGGATGTCACAGCTGCTATGAATTTTATTGTAATTGACATTCATTAAGTGTGTGATTAAAAAACAGATGGTTTACTCTATAACAGTGTCTTTTTTTTTTTAATGTTCATGTGCGTTTGAATAAAGCCTCCAGGGTGGGATAAATAGCTTGGTCTTCTTCCCGCGTGCCTATAATGGCAGTCTTGTCTTGGAGGGTGGGGAGAGCAATGAATTCCTCAGTCATGCCTTCGCATTGTTGATAGGCTTGGGAGGTGGGATTCCACCGAAGCCATTCTTCCTGGTCCACATCAAACACATAGAGGGGTTTGCCTAACAGCTTGGCCATGACTACCCCCCAGCCTGTTCCGCCCAATAGATGCTTGCGCATCTCATCGAAATGGCCTATGGCCAAGACTAAGGACGCTGGCTGGATCACGTGAACATTCCGCTGGATATACTGGAGGCCGATAGGATGATGGACTTGTCGACTCAACCGAAACGCGGCCTGGGTGACAAGGGGGGTAGCGGCGTCCAATTCCTTTTGCGTCAAGGGCGCGAGGTGCTTGGCTCGAGGGTGGCAGGGCGGGATGACGACCACACACGCATGCCCATACAGTTGACATAAATGTTCCACATGCGTGTCCACGCCTTTAGCGCCTCCCGTGTAAATCGTCAGCGGCATGGTCTGTCAAAAGAGGAAACACATTGTTTAGGGTAAGAGATAGGTGTCCAAGCCCACATGGTGTGGGGTTCATCATCTGTATACAGTAAAGGGCTATCCCATTCCGGTTGGGTGACGGTTTGTTCGAAAATGCGTCGCACTAGACGACAGTCATTGCAATTGTTGGGGATCCAATCCAAGCCTTGACCTCGGGCAAAGGCATCATCTTTTTCCTCGCAGCAAAACTCGCATAAACATCTATCCAATAACCGATCACACCGTTTTTGCCATAAGACGCGTTGGGCATTGACTTGATCAAGGGTAGGCAGGACATGGGTTTGACGACGTAACCACCCACTCATTTGACAAGCCCGGACGTGCGCGCAACGATCGTGCCAGATCCCACTCCCGCGGGCTCCGTCCGTATGATCCATGCACCAATTGCGGCCATGATCGTTGATGGCCATGACATTGACGGTGGCGATAGGCAGAGGGGCCAAGTCTCGACACCCCTGCCCTTCCAAGACCACGAGGGGGGTCGACCTCGCCTGGCATAGTCGATACAAGCCATTCAGGGTCAACACCCCAACCCGAGGTCGTTGGGGGGTGAGATGTTGTTGACACCAACGAGTGAGATCGTCCTGGAGCTGAGAGTAGGGATGGAATTCTTGGCGGTTATACACTGTGTTGGGTTCAAACGGCAACCCATGCACTGTCTTGGTCTGACGATCGACCCGAGTCCGGGCCTCCTCGGATAATTGGTGATACGACACGCCAGGCGGTAACCGGTATTTGAAGAGAGCATGATGATGCCCCGTCCAATCGCAAAACGCCAGTTCTCGAATAATATACTCGTCTCGGGAAAGGGCAAACCCCTGACTGTATACCAAGAGACCCACTTCATGGAGCGCCATGATTACTTACAATAGGAAGTTCCTTGAACCTGGATGAACCGTCACACTCCATAGATAGAAATGAGACCCCAGCGAATCACGTCTTGTTTTATAGCGGAAAACGTGGGTTCTGATTGGTGGACCGTCGAATCATACCACCCTCACGAGAGCGTCAGGATTGGTGGACCCCACGATCGTATGAGGATCACGAGACGTCAGGGGAGCGGCTATAAAAGGCAGGCCGGACGGGCACCCAAATCATTCCATCCCCAGCATGGAACGTCAAGCCACTCAACCTGCCGCTGTGCCCTCAGGACGCAAACGACGCCGAGTGAGTCCTAGTAGTAAGAAACCCAAAGGGGAAAAAGAAGCCACCCGTGAACTCGAGATGGCGCTGAACGGTTTGCCCCGAGCTGACGCGGAGGAAGCCCCAGTCACCCATACCACCTTCACCTCCAATGGAGTCGTGATAAACCAAGCCCGAGTAGACCCACTGACACCCCCAACACCCTCCCCTGTTTGTTCCGTGGATGACTTGATGGAGGGCACCCTGAAAGACTATGAGGAAGAGTGTCTAGACGAAGGGACGGTTCAGGCAGATCCTGCCCAGGAAGACTACGTCCTGGACAAGATGGACACCCAATTGAACGAGCTCCTGTATGAAACGTGCCCCTTTCATCCTAGTGATTACATCTACTGCGTCAACCCCCAGACCCAATTTGGTCAGTTGAGGTTCAAGTGCCCCCACGAAGGGTGTCCCGTGTATTTGTTTGAAGATAGCCGGGAAGTGATGATGGAGAAAATGAAAGAAGACACACACCCTCAAGTCCGTGCCCGCTTGCAACGAGGGGAGCTGAAGTGTAAATGTGGGTTGGTCCCCAAGATGAAATTGAGCCGGACTAGCAAGAATTACCAGAAAGTGTTTTTCAGTTGTGGGAGCTTTCTCCCAGGCCAAGACTCCTGTGGCTACTTTCAATGGTTGCATGGCCCGCTATGGTGCCCCCGAGATCCAGCGCAACCTACGCTGAGACGATGGGTGAGAGACGCACCCCGTGAGATCCATTACAAAGAGTACCAACCCATTTATCGAAGACCCAGCCCAGAGAGGGAGTTTATCGAGAAGAATAGGCCCTGGTTGAATCAGTTTGGGGAAGCCATCAAAGCCAAGGAGAGGGAGCGGGAGAGGACGCGCCCTATGTCTAAGAACTTTGTTAGAGAGGTGTTGTTTTGACATGTGTAAAAAAAACTATTAAAGAGAGATTGGCTATAAAAGTGTGTCAGTGTCTTGATGTCGTGGCCACGCGTTTACGAAGATCCCCATGAGCCGGGGGCGTTGGGTGGGGTCCAACCCTTTGCCCAAGCCCATAAATTGAAATCCCCGCAAGCGCAACGGATTCTCCAATCGGTGTTGAGTTATACCCTCCACAAACCCCGACGGACGCGGTTTCCGACTGCGCCCACGTTGGTCTTTGACCGAGACGAACAATGGCAGATGGATTTAGTGGACATGCAAAAACTCAGTCGATGGAATCGGGGGAACAAGTATTTGTTGACCGTGATCGACGTCCTGTCCAAGTATGCCTGGGCCGTGCCCATCCAATCCAAAAGCAGCACGAACATGATCCGAGGGTTGGACCAGATTCGCCGACAAGCCTCGCCACGACGACCCCTCCGCGTGCAGACGGATCAAGGCCAAGAATTTTTGAATAAAAAAGTGCAAGCCTGGTTCAAGCAACAGGGATGGCATCATTTTTACACGTTTGGGGATATCAAAGCCTCCGTAGTGGAACGATGGCATCGTACATTGAAACAACGCATGTACCGATATTTCACTGCCCACAATACGTTACGGTACGTGGACGTATTACAACCCTTGATTCATACCTACAATCACACCCGTCATCGCAGCATTGGACTGGCCCCGCATCAAGTCACCCCCCAAACGGTCCCGGAAGTGTGGGACAAACTCTATGGGTCGCGTTTGGAGCAAACCCCGCCTCCGCCTAAATGTCGCGTGGGGGACCGGGTCCGTCTCAATAAGAAACATCGGCCCTTCAAAAAAGGGTATTTGCCCGGGTGGACGGAAGAAGTGTTTATCGTCACGCACGTCCGTCGTCATCCAATCGTCACCTATCGACTCAGTGAATGGGACGGTACGCCTATAAAAGGCACGTTTTACGAACCCGATGTTCAAAAAGTCCAAGTGTCGGACGATTCGTTATTTCGGGTCGAAAAAGTGTTGAAACGGAAAGGACGCCAGGTCTTGGTGCGGTGGAAAGGGTGGCCGGCCAAGTACGATAGTTGGATTCCCGCACAGCATGGTCCGCGTCAAAATCACCCCTCGAAAAAGAAAAAAAAGGGTCCGGTTTCTCGATGAGGTGCAGGCCGAGGCCCGTCGACCGCGAGCCAGTTACACCCCCACACCCACCAGCGACGCCGACATTCTGAAATTCATCCAGAAGAAAGCCGCCGAACAACGGCAAACCCAGCCGTGGTGGGAAAAATTAGCCAGTCCCACCAAGCAGCAATGGGCGTACGCCAATGCCTACCATCGAGCCGAAGAGTATGCCAAGAAACGAGGGGCGTTACGGTCCCCCACCAAGAAACAACGCCGACGCGCCGGCCGTCATCCCCCCATGCGCAAGAAGAAACCCCCCAAAGCCAAGACTTGCATGACCCTGATGGAACTCGCCCGGGCCTTTCCCAACATTGCCCAGCAAGTGTGTTTTCATCCCAAACAATCGACCTTCAATTCGGTGATGGGACGCGTCCCTCGCAGCAAACAGAAAGTGGCTCAATGGCTATAAAAGGACCCTACCCCTGTTTGGATGGAACCACTCTTCATCATGAGCGAGATAAAACGCCTGACGCTCGTCAGCGACCCGACCAACGAGTTTCCCAACAATGCCAACAACAGTTTCAAGGTCCGACTGCCCGAACGGCTGTCGTTACCGGGCGCAGGGTGGCATGCCTCGTTGATGTCCCTGACGGTCCCGGATCAAGGCCAGAGCAATGCCGTCATCGCCACGGATCCTCATACCAAAGTCATCCAATTCAGTGTGACGTACTTGTCGCGCAAATATTTCAACGGGGCGTATCGACGAGTCAGTTTCACGACCAAGGAGTATTCTGTGGAATTAGAAGACATCATGAGTACCAAACATCCTGTGACCTCGGGGAACCTGTTTTGGCAACGAGCGATGCAAGAAGTGCACAACAAGACCATGGAGAAACTGATGTACGAACAAGATTATGCCAAGACCTTTGATGCGGATGAACGACCCCTGGTCAGTGTGAAAAAGAACTGGATGCCCATGATGTCCTGGAAAGACAATGCCCTGATTTTGCATGCAGTGCCTAAAGGAGAGTTGCTAAACGGCGACAAGACCAAAGCCACGAGCGCCTTTTCCCTGGATCTAGGAGTAGCGGAAAGGTTTGGCTTCATCGAAGAACCCCAAGGCGTGATAGGGTATGTGCTGGGTCCCAATCTCCAATTCAGTTGCCCCACCGTGACCTATGATGACCAAACACCCCCCAAGGATCCCAGGAATCGAACGGACTATTATTGGGAAGGAGCGCATTATGCCGGGACGCAACCCACGGATTTGACCAGCGATGTGATGGATCAAATGTTTGAGGTGAAAAATAAGAGGCTTCATCTGTCCAGGATGGTGGAATGGCAGTTTAACAATCTGGATGCCTCGTTTGAAAAAGTGGTGGGGACCCGCAAACGCACCGTCATGGTCTATACCGATCTGGTGGAATCCACCGTGGTGGGCAGTGGCAAGTATCCCTTGCTAAGGGAAATGCAATTGTTGAGAACCGGGGATGGAGAAAGCACGGCGGAACCCCTGCACCATCAATGGATCAAAGTGCGAGGACAACAGATGGATATCTTGGAAGTGGAGATTGCCAGTACGAGTGGACCCCTGGCCATCTTACCCCCAGGCAAAACCCTGGTGACCATCGGTCTCAAACAGCTATAAAAAGCCCAATCCCATCACGGGAGGGACCAAACCAGCACCATGCGTGGAGGGAGTTTAACGCGATACCACACGCCCGTGGTCACCAAGCAAGACGGGAAAGGGTTGACCGAAGAGTTGATCAAACTAGCAGGCCCCCTGATCGTGCAGCAAGCGCAAGCGGGACTGCGAGATATTCAACGAGGCAAGAGTGCCGCGGACACGTGGGCAGATCGAAGTGCGCAACTGAGCCGTGGATTGAAACGCAAAGCCCCCGCCATGGCCTGGGCGGCGGGTAAACACAAGGTCAAACGTACGGCTCAAAATACCTATAAAAGAGCCACGCAACGTGTACGGGACATCTTTGGACTGTGAAAATGGTACGCGTGGGTGGCTTTCTCAAATCGCAAAATCGCATTCGACGGCAACGCGCCCGTGGACGGTTCATCTCGCCGTACCAAGTCGGGGGCACCATCTTTGGCAAGTCGACGACGGCGCGCTATCCGTTGATGCATACGTCCTCTCGTTTGGTAGACCCCATGATCCTCAAACAAGTGGGACGACGCCGCCAGATGAAAGGGGGCACGATTTTTGGCACGTCCACTCGCATGCGTAGGAGTCGTCATCCCATGCAGGTCCTCATGGCCGACCAAGACAAGGCTAGACAGAGACGCTGGCTCGGGCAACGGATGAAAGGGGGGTTGGTGATTGGTCCGGGGGATCTCAGAAAGGTGTTGTGGGCCAACCAACGAAAAGCGAGGAAACAACGGATGAAAGGAGGCAATATCTTCAGCCGATTGAAAAAACGTATCCAAATCGATTTTCCTCATCGCCCCTTCCCCTCTGCCCATCCCATGCATGATGGGTATAGACTGCGAGAGGGTATAAAAAGGGGACGACGTTGAACCCCAGGGACAGACCGCAGCATGTCGCTCCAACTGTTTGACGTGCCCAGTGTGGATTATCGGTACGAAGCCTCGCGGGAGGTGGAGTTTCAACCTGCCTTGACGGGGATTCAGCCCATTACGTTCTCCATTCCGGGCTCCGATGATTATTACGACATCAATTCCCTCCGCTTCAAAGTCAAGGTGCGCCTGACCGATCCAGCCGCTGGGTACACAGGCTTGCATGCAGGGCTGCTCATCTCCGATGCCAACGAATCGAGACATGTGTACTGCGTCAACAATTTTGCCCACTCCATCTTTCGAGATATCACCCTGAGCATGAATGGGGTCCTCATGACAGAACAGAGCAACACCTACCATTACAGAGCCTACCTAGAAACTCTCCTGAATTACAACCGACAAGAAGGCGCCACCAAGTTAGTCCCCCAAGGATGGGTCAATCAACTGGATGTGGTGGAAGTGATGGGCGCCACCGCCGCCAATTCGGATGTCCCCACCGCCGCCGGTTGGAAGGGTAATACAGATTTGAGAGCCTTGACCAGCAAATTGCTGAGCAGACATTGGCACACCTTCATCATCCGCCCTCATTTGGCACCCCTCCGAACAGGCAAATTGTTGGTCCCCGATGTCCAGATGGACTTTGAACTCTTCCTCAACCCCAACAGCGTCTACCTGATAGGCACTCCCAACAAAGGCACTTTGGTCGCCAAGAAATTTCCTGCCATTCACCCAGAAGACATCAAAGTCACCTTGCTGATGAGAAAAGTGACCCTGAATGCCAGCGTCTATGTGAGACTGCAGAAAGAAAGACAGCTGGGCAAACAGATTGCCCGCTACCCCGTGGTGCGAAGCGAAATCCGTACGTTTTCCTTTGATGGACGCACCACCCAGTGGGAACAAGACAATGTGTTTGTCGGTCGATTTCCTGATCGAGTGATGGTCGGGTTACTGCATTCGGATGCCTTCAATGGAAACCTACAACGCTACCCCTTTGCCTTTCAAAAGTTTGGGGTCACCCAGATACGTCAGACCTTGAATGGAGAAGAATACCCTTACAGAACCCTGCAATTGATTGGAGATGAAAACTATCAAGATCTACTGGGGTACGATCGATTTCTGCAAGCCATGGGTGTCTATGATGAAGACAAGGTTCCCATGCTGCTGCCTGGTGATTGGGGACAAGGCAACAACTGCACGTTGTTCCTCTTCAACAATGTGCCCAGTGGAAAAGCGGATGACCCTCAGTATCGCAACCCCCGTCAATCGGGCAATGTGCGACTGATCATTGATTTTGCAGCCGCGGTCAATCACAACATCACCGTGCTGATCTGGAGCGAGTATGAAAACATGTACGAGATCAATCATATGGGAGGTATAAAGTACAACATCAACGGCTGAAGTCATCTCAGAAGACAGAAGACAGTGGTCATGGAGTTTGTCGCGCTCAGCGATAGAGTGTTGCGCACCTTGGCCCTAGAAGACCCCCAACTACGACGCGTGTTTCACGGTGTGTACCCCGCGGACCAGTTACCCCGTGCACCCCCCACGTCAGTCCGTCAAGCCTACATTGTCAACACCGATCCGGCGGGAGAACCGGGACAGCATTGGTTGGGGCTGTGGACGGACCAGAACAAGTGCGCGTACGCGTGGCGGGGTATTGGTGTTGGACGATCTGATGGAAGAAGGGGGACAGGACAAGCGCGTGTTGGATTTGTTCACCAAAGATTCTCATCATCGCAACATCACCGTCTTGTATTTGACGCAAGATTTATTCCCGCCGGGGAAATTTTCCAAGACCATCAATCGCAATGCGCATTACATTGTGGCCTTCAAGAACCCCCGGGATCAAACGGGCATACGGACCGTGTTACTGCAAGCCTTTCCCGAGCGATGGCGTCAAGTCTTGCGCCTATTTAAACGCGTCACGTCTCGTCCCTTTGGCTATTTGATGTTGGATGTGCACCCGGCCTCGGATGATCGGTACCGTTTGTGGAGTCATTTAACGCCCCGAGAAGGCAAGGCGCAAGTCCATACCTTGCGCGCGGATGTCCCTGCCGTTCGACAACGAACTGCAACGAGAACTCGCCAGGGTCCGCCGGCGAAGAGAAGGCGGACAACATACTGAGTTAGCGACCCGCATGGACACGCCGACCCTCTCGCCCGCGGGTGTGGGTTCGCCCACCACCCCACCTCTTCCCTTCCCGGATATCAGCCGCATGACGGACATGGTGACCGAATTGAGCCGACCGGTGGATCGAGCCCAATTGGATCAAGAGATTGAGGATTTTAACCTGACCTACCCGGTCAATGTGGACGATGCTTTGAATGCCTTCACCTTACCCCCCGTGGCAGGTACAGGCACTACCCCAGCCACCACCACGGCACCGCCACCACCACCCTCTGTCACCACCGCTCCCACCACCACCACCGCCACCCAAACCCGTCCTACCACGTCCACTCGCACCCGCCCCACGGCCACCACGACCACCGCCAGCTCCAGACGACCCAGACCACGCCCTGTCACCACGGCCACCACCACCACCGCGCCTTCCCGCCCCTCCACCGCCCGTCGCAGTGCTGGCGCCGGGACCAGGACCACGACCTCCACCGTGACGACCCCCACGGGACGTCCCACCGTCGCCGCCAAGCAACCGCGACGACGTCCCCGTGTACCCTCCCCACCGTCCCCGGATTCTTCCCCTCCGTCAGAGGATGAGGATGAAGATGACGATGATGATCGAGGGCGAGGCTTACGGCGACGGTTGGATTTATTGAATGAAGATGCGCAAGAACGGGCACGAGGGAGACGCATTCGCAACATCACGCATACCAATACGGTGACCACCGTGTATGAAGAGGGAGGGAGACCGTCGGTGCGCCGCACCTCGACGCGCACCTCTGGTCCACCTCCACCCCGCCGAGGCCGTGGCCGTGGCCGAGCCCGTGGCCGGGGTCGACGTCCGTGAAGCTATAAAAACCAGAGTTCCTTCTTCGACCGTCCCCAAAACCATGTGTGGCCGATGTCGACGCAAACGCAAACGCACGACGACCCGACGTCGCCGACCCGCCAAACGGCCACGGTATACCACCTACAGTCAAGTGGGGGGTGTCTCGCCTGGCCTGCCTATCGGGATTCTCAAAGCCGGCTATCAAGGCACGAAAGCCATTGGGGAGCATCAAACCAAACGTGCCATCAAACTTGGCGAAAAACGCCGACGGGAAGTGGAATCCGGTAAACGAAAACGCTACGCGGGGGAATCGTTTAATTGTTCCATCATGTAAAAAAAAGTATAAAAGACAAGAGGCGTGTCCTCCGTCGGACAGATAAGGGATTATCATGCCTTGTGGTAGACGAAAACGACGCCGAAAACAACGAGGGGGCATTCTCCCCATATTCCTTATTCCCGCGGCCATTGCAGCCGCCAAGGCGGCCGCGGCTGGCGCCGTCAGTGGTGCCGCGGCGTATGGCACCAAAAAAGCCATTCAAGCCGCGACACGCAAGAAAAAAGTGGGCAAGATCAGTGCAGCGCAATGGGCGGCCAATAAACGACGGGTCCAACGGATGTTAAGTCGCACGGGGTTGCCTCCGTTGCGGACGCTAGAGATGCTATAAAAGACACGATGGGTGGGGGAACAAGATATTATTGGAGGATGGTTCGTGGACCCAATGGACGCCGACACCGTTATGTCCCCCGAAAACGACGCCGACGACGTGGTCTGCAACGCGGCGCTAAGTTACCGTTGTTGGCAATGGCTCTCTCGCCTTTGTGGCTCAGGAAATACAAACCCAGGGTCCGTCTACGTCGACCGGACTAGACCCCCCGCAAGGCCATTACGTTTTCATTAGAGTGGACGGAGGAGATGGAGGCCGCGTTGTGTCAGCGATGTCGACGTCATATGCAACAACATTCTCATGGGGAATTGTGTGGCCAGTGTGGGGCCCAATTTACCATAAATAGAGTGGGGTCGTGGCAATTCCTCAACCTTCAGCATGGCGTGGCGCATGGAACGTCAAGCCCCGTTCTTGAAAAGTGTCTTACAAGAAGCCAATCAACATAAACGACAAGAATTGTTACGGATGGCCAATGCGGATCAGATCAATGCCATCAGTGAATTGGTGATGAACACGCTTCGTGGCACGGTGCCCCGGTCTCGACACACCATCACGTTGCTCAAACCCCACGCCCAGAGTTTACGCGCCATGGCCAAACCCGCGCATTCGGTGAAACGACGGCGCGCTATTATGATGGCTCAAAAAGGGGGTGCCCTCTGGCCTGAACTCTACCGATGTTATAAACGTTGCATGCGCTAAAGGAGACCCGTCAGTTGCATCATGGAACCCGAGATGGTGAGCACCACGGTGGACAATGCCCCTGCCTTTTTACAGTTAAAAGAGAAGTACAAACAAGAATTGGTGGAAGACACGCGTTTGAGTAAAGCCGCCGATTTGGCGGCCAAACAACATGTGCTGCTGACCAGTGAGGTCCCCGATGCTTGGAAACGACCTCAACTCAAAGCCGTGAGCCGGCAGTTACGCCATTGGACCAAAAAAGTGCGTCAACCCTTTGGAGCCCCGGCGGGGGGTGTGAGTGCAGCAGGAGCGGCGACGCCGAGGGAGGATGATGACTTTGAAGCGGGGCCGATGCAAGCGTGGTTCACGCAATTGGTCAAGGCGACCCAGGGTATAAAACAAGGAGCCACACCGGGTGGACCCAGAAAACCACCCGTCCCACCTAAACCGAACATCACCCCCAGTGCTAAAAAGAAACTCAAGTTTACGCCTCCACTGAGCAGTGCGGAGTTGGCGCAGGAGTTGCCTTTTTCAGACTCGCACGGTACAGCCCCCTGGGAAACCCCTAAAGAACGGGCGGACTCGATCGCGAAAACGGTCAGCCGTGATATTCGCAAACGCACGACCGACTCTGCCAAAAAGAAAGCCGCTGCTGTGGCCAAAAAGAAAGCCGCTGGGTTCGCCAGAAAAGCCTTGGATTGGAAAAGTTGGAAAACCCCGTGATGGGACGGAGACGCCGTGTGGCCCGACCGAAGCGACGACGACCACGACGTTCGCAACGCGGGGGCAAGTTATTTGATGTGCAAAACCTCCTCAACAAGACGGGGATTGAATTTCATTGGCCCGGCTATCAGTACATGGGCCCTGGCACCCATTTGAAAAAACGATTGGCCCGTGGGGATCCCGGCATCAACCGGTTAGACAGGATTGCGAAAGTACATGACATGGACTATGATAAAGCCAAGACCTTGAAAGACAAATGGGTGGCGGATCGCAAGATGATTGCCAAGATTGATCAACTCCCTGGCAGTAAAACCCTGACGGAACGGATTGTCCGACGCATTATGAAAACCAAACTGAGATTGGGCATGTAAAATTTACTTAACACAGTCATAAAAGACACTCTTGTTACATTGCAACAATACATGTTTTAATAAAAACTCATTTTTGTTTCTTACAAATACTGGTCCATTTGCTGTAACGCCTTGGCACGAACCGTCTGTACAGTGTCCTCTTCAGGCTCTGACTCGGCCCAGTCTAAGGGTAACCACGGGAGGGGAAAGGGACGCTCCAAGTGCTCATCTAACCATCGCCAATGTAGTTGTTGTTGCCGCCGCTCGTATTTTCGACTCTGCAAGGCTTTCCATAACTCTGGGCCCATGGCTTGCTTCCTCTCGGCTTGCAGGGCCCGCCGCCGTGCATTCAGGCGTTGTTTGTAGGCCTCGTACGTCCCTTCGTCTTTCATGCGCTGCATCCAGTTCTTTTGGCTTTGCGCGTTCCTGCGTCGGATGTCACAGCGTTTTTCTTCGGATATGTTGTGGTACCGTTTCAAACTTTGCTGGGCTTTTTTGGCGGCAAAGTCTTTGTACTCCCCTGTCGCTTTCATACGCGCCATACGTTCGTGGTAGCGTCGACGGTGCAGGGACTTGACATTTTCGATGCCGTTCACTTTGGCATATTGCCGTTGCCGGTAAAGTTTCTGCTTCCGTTTATGAGCCTCGGGGTCCCTCTTTTTTCGGCGCGATGGGGGCGTATCCATAATTTAATTCCAGTAAACGGGTAGCACACACGTCCGCCAACGCTCGTAATTTACGGAAGGGACTCTCTCTGACCTGTCGCTGCTTGGCACGTCGGTCCCGCTGCAGCTGCGTCAGGTGCTCGCGGTGTCGGCGGTAGTAGTCCCGGTTACAGAGGCGAACAAAGGCCGCGTTCTTGGTTCGGTATCGGCGACAAGCTTCTAGGTTGGCCGCTCGGGATTTCGCCTCTTGTTCGGGGGTGGGTGCTGGTTTGGGTGGTTTGGGCGGTTTCACTTTTTTCTGGGCCGCCCGCTTATCCCGTTTCTGTTGCAATATTTTCTCTTTGTTTCTCATATACCACTCACGCTTCGCTTGTTTGACTTTCTCTGGATCTTTGTCGGGCATTCTCGAACGCAACTGACGTCTGGTCTGATGGACTGACTTTATCTAAGGGAGTCTCCGCCAATCATCGCTCTCGGTCCAGGCCTAGCGGAGATGGAAGGAGTCTGTACCCATGGGGGGGACCCCCTCAATCTTCTTCCTGTCGAGTCACCCCCTCACCTGACTCTCACCTGAGTGGAGTGAACCAATCCCAGGGCAGGCGAGATCACGTGAGAGGGTCTATAAAAGTCCACCTCCAGCGCGGGAAAATTTCAAATGAGTGGCCGCTGTCATGGCGGAGGCGTATCCTTTCAGTGACGATGACGAAGGGGATGCTCTATTGGACCGCGCCTATGATCGGTGGGAACAGTTGGGAGGGGCTGCCGCCCGTGGCCCTCTCTTTCAATTCAGTATGCAACCCATCGGTCGACGACGCCGCTGGCGTGATGTGGTGGAGCGGGCGCAATTCAATGCGCAGTTACGGCAATTGCGGGATCCTGGCCCTGGGGACAATATTGGCATGGCGTTGACCGAAGCACTCCATCAAGCCATTGAAACAGAACTCGGCCGCGAGCAGCGACCTGCCCATCATTTTGTGAATTTTGCCATCACGGCGCATGGGTTCACTCATGCGTATCAAACCGCCAATTTTACGGTGGGGGAGTTTTTACAACGCACCGCCCGTTTGGATGAGATGTTAGCCACGTTGGCTGGCAAGTTGAACAGCAATGAAGCCTTTAACCCCGATCGTGGATTCCAAGTGGATGTGGTGTTTGTGTCTATGCCCGGCCCAGGGACAGGCCATTCTAAAAAACGCAATGTAGGACGTCAATGCCTGGATCGAGAAAACAAGAAAAAACGTTGTATCGTCACCATCCGAAACAGAGATGCTTTATGTTGTGCCTGCGCCATTGTCACCATGCGTGCCCACTGCCATAAAGATCAAGGCGTGGACGGGTGTCGCGATTGGGACAATCTCAAACGTGGTCTTCCTGTGCAGCAACGTCAAGCCCAGGCCCTTCATCAGCAAGCGGGCGTCGCAGAGGGTCCCTGTGGGTTACCCGAGCTGCGTCAATTTCAGCAAGCCTTGGGGTCTCAATATCAACTCTTGGTGATGACCCGGATGAAACCCTTTTTTCTGATCTTCAAAGGCCCTGACGCGCCTCATCCCATCCGTTTACTCAAATCCAATGATCATTTTGATGGTTGCACCTCCTTTCCTGCCTTCGTGAACCGATCCTATTATTGCCTGGACTGTGAACGGGGGTTCAATACCAACGATCGGACCCATCATAGTTGTCAAGGGCGACGCTGCAAAGCGTGCGGGCGTTTTGATTGTCCAGAGTATGTGCGTGGTACCCGCCCTACCGAGACTTGCCCCTTCTGTCACCGCAAGTTTTACGGCGACGATTGCATGCGTCATCATGTGGTTAGCAAGCAATGTCAGACCATCAAAGTGTGTCTCAAGTGCCAGGCCCAGTACAACGTCGTCCCTAATCAACGTCACCAGTGTGGGTACGCCAAGTGTCCCGTGTGTCACGAATGGGTGTGCATCCAATACCACAAGTGTTACATTCAACCCGTGGTCGAGAATGAGGAGACTGAACCCACAGAGGAGGGGGGAGGTAGCATGGTGGCGCCACCCCCTCCCCTGTTTGTTTACGCCGATTTTGAAGCCATGCAGAATGCAGAAGGTGTGTTTGTAGCCAATTTGTTATGTTATTCGTCCAGTGAAGAAACGACCATTCATGTGTTGGACGGAGAGGACTGTGCCCTCCAATTTTTGCATGATTTAGATGATCTCAAGGACATCCCAGACAACGAGGGCGAGCGGGAGATTCTGGTCGTGTTTCACAATTTGAAAGGGTTTGACGGCATGTTTATTCTGCATGAACTGTACCAGCAACAACGCGAAGTGACGGATCAATTGACCGTGGGCGCCAAAGTGTTGTCCTTCAGGAGTGGAGCTGTCAAATTCATTGACTCGTTGTGTTTCCTACCTATGCCGCTGGCTTCCTTTCCCAGCACCTTCAATTTGACTGAATTGAAGAAGGGCTTCTTTCCACATTTGTTCAATACCCCGGATCATCAACAGTATGTGGGCCGTATCCCCGATTTGGAATTTTACGATCCTGAGGGCATGATGGCCAAAAAGAAAGACGAACTGACGCGTTGGCATGCAGAGCAAGTCCGTCGTAACGTGCGTTTTGATTTCCGGCAAGACATGATCGAGTATTGTAAATCGGATGTGGCGCTGTTGAAAGCGGGGTGTGAAGCTTTCCAACAAGAATTTGAACGGCAGGCTGGTTTCAATCCTATGGCCAAATGCATCACCATCGCCAGTGCCTGCAATCTCTATTGGCGCAAGCACCATTTGACCCCCGACATCATTGCCGTCGAACCGCTCAGGGGCTGGCGAGGCGCCCAAGTCAATCAATCCCTCAAGGCCCTACAATGGTTGTACTACCAAGAACACCTTATTCCTAAAGAGGGGGCTAGTGCCGATCGCATTCGACATGTCCGGAATGGGGGTGAGCAGTTTGTCCGGACCCTTGTGAACAGTTATTTTGTCGATGGCTATGATCCTCTGACCCGTACTGTCTACGAATTTCATGGGTGTCTCTACCATGGCTGTCCCACTTGTTATCCTATGAGATACGTCAAACATTATGCCACACCAGATCGAACCGCTGAGGAACTGTACCAGGCCACGCTCTCCAAACGCATGGCTCTGCTCCGAGCGGGTTACACGGTGATCGAAATGTGGGAGTGTGAATGGGACCGACTGGTGGATGATGAGCCCGCTGTCTCTCAATTTCTGGCTTCGTTTGATTTGGTGGCTCCCCTGGAACCCCGTGACGCCTTTTTTGGGGGTCGCACTGGTGCCGTAGCCCTGCATGCTGTGGCTGGGGAGAATGAAGAGATACGCTATGTGGATGTGACCTCCTTGTACCCGTGGGTGAATAAGAACTGTCCCTACCCTATCGGTCATCCCAAGATCATTACCCAGCCCGCTGACCAGTCCCTGACGTCTTATTTTGGTGTGGCGACGGTGGACATTCTGCCCCCGGCTGGTCTATTCCACCCCGTCTTGCCTGTACGCTGTGGCCAAAAGCTCACGTTTCCTCTCTGCCGTACCTGTGTCCAGACAGAGCAAGCCCAACCCATGTTGACCCGATCCCAGTATTGCCCTCATTCGGATGCCGATCGTACACTACGTGGGACCTGGTGCACGCCCGAGCTGGTCAAAGCCGTGGAAAAGGGGTACACTCTGATCAAGATCCACGAAGTCTGGCATTTTCCCCTCGAGCAACGCCGAACGGGTCTTTTCGCTGAGTACGTCAATACTTGGCTCAAGTTGAAACAAGAATCCGCGGGGTGGCCCGGTTGGTGTCAGACCCTCGAGCAAAAACGCGAGTATATTCTTCGCTACCAGGAACGGGAGGGGATCCGATTGGACATTGCCAGCATTGCCAAAAACCCTGGTCGTAAGGCTACCGCCAAACTCATGCTGAATAGCTTCTGGGGCAAGTTTGGGGAGCGGATCAACAAACCCACCACCGTCACCGTCCATAACCCCGCCCATTTGTTCAGCCTGATCTCTGATGCAGCCCTCGATCTCAGCACGCTCCGCCTCTGTACCGACGACATCTTGGAAGCCGTTTACACCAGTGTCCAAGACAATGCTGTCAAAGGCACCAAGACCAATATCTTTGTGGCGGCGTTCACCACGTGTCATGCCCGATTGAAACTCTATGAGTCCCTCGATACCCTCCAGCAGCAAGTGCTTTATTATGATACCGACAGTGTGGTGTATAAGTGGCGTCCAGGTCAACCCTCTATCACCACAGGTGATTTTCTAGGCGATATGACGGATGAATTGGATGGGGACGTCATCACCGAGTTTGTTTCGGGGGGCGCCAAGAATTATGGGTACACGACCCGTGGAGGTAAAGTGGTGTGCAAGGTCCGCGGATTCACCCTGAATGTTAGGGGGTCCGCCATTCTTAATTTTCATACCATGAAAGAGAACATTGTCTCGGAACTAGACTCGCCTCAGGACACTCGCCGCAACTTGAACATTGTCAACCCCTATCATTTCACACGGGATTTGGAAAAGAAACACATTCGAGTGCTTCCGCGCCTGAAGCAGTATGGGTTGGTGTTTGACAAGCGTGTCATCGATGTGACCACCCGGTCGAGCTATCCCTATGGCTACGAGAGGATTGGGGATGAACTTGATTTATTATTAGATTTATGAGAAAACCATGGGCGTGACGTCACTAGGACCTCACACACGTCCCGCTTGTAACCAGGCTTTACGCGGTACGGTCAATAAACCAAGACAGTGATTTGGTTCTCCATACAGTGTGTGTGTGTTTATTTGACTTCCGGGGGTCTGGGACTGACTGCGGTCCTTAAAACTATGCCAAGAATGCGGATCCACCTCTTGGGTGGGGTCACGTGATTTTTATGCCCAAATATGGGCATCCAAAACGTCATCTGGTCACATGGGCTGAATACTCGATGCTGATTGGTCGAGACCAATTCTGCTTCGCTGTGATTGGTCAGTCCCTACTGGAGCCTCTTTCACTACTTTAGACCAAACTAACCCCAAATCTAAATGTCAGTGCAAGAATGGATTGATCTATATCACAGATTTTGAAGCATTTGAAAAACTCGCAGTCTTGTATTATCAGGTGTAAAAACTCTCACCTTCACCTTGAATTTTTTAACCTGATAATGCACTCCTGTTCGTTTCTTAAACAGCTAAGTATAACTGCTGAAAATTATGACATTATTGTCCTTTTAATTATTTACCCCCGGCAGTATTTTTAGCCCTGAAACCCCATTGGCCGGAGGTAAACCAGCTGGCTATTGACTAGCACGGCCGAGGACTTGAAGTCGGGACTTTCGAGAAGAAATCCAGCAGTCGATCAGGGCGGGACATTAACTCGTGGCCTCCGAAGTGCACCTCCAGCACCTTAGCCAGTCGACCACGTTGCCGTGGGTTTCTTGAAAGGAATTATACTGGAAAAATTACTTACTTACTTTATTTGTCAGCTATAACATACCAACATTCATTTTGCAACACTTCAGCTTCTCAATGCAGTAAAGCTTATCACATCCACCCTTGTATATACCAGCCACGTAGTATCCACTTTGTTTACACTTGCTGAGCCCGATGTGATCAAACTTTCTCCCGATATCCTCTGTGTAGCATCTCTCATATCTGTTTGGTAATGTTTTTGGCTTACAGCACCTGGCCTCTTCGATGTGGCGCAACCAATCACCGCTATTTCGATAGAAACCTTGGATAAAGTAACCGTCAGGACAATTAGCCCACACGTTCGTGCTGTCAAAAGAAAGAGAACGTGAGCTGTTAATTCAGATTCAGTAATACGCCAATTTTGATACATTAAAATTCACACTTGTCTCCGAGGCTTGGGGGAGTGAAACAAAGGAAACGTATCATTCATTGCCGAGCTTTAAGACGACTTCTTTTGTTTTATTCCCCAAGCTAGCCTCGCAGCTAAATACATGGCATGGATTTTAATTCATATCATTGTGTGAATTTTAAATAATAATTATATATATCGAAAATGGTGTTACAATTAGTTATTTCAGTAAAGTAAAGGGAAGCTTCAGTCACTCAGGTGTATCCATGACCAGTATCTTTTCGAATGAATTTTTTCAAGGCTTCCTCTAGAACAGAGAGTCGTCTTTTCTGCGGTCATTATTGACAGCAAAATCTGACTGATCCATGACCTAATAACACCCCTCGGGATAACACCCTCTCAGCTGAATAAGAGTCGAGCATCTTGCTCATGATGAGAGAGCACTGGTTATAAAGGTTCGATTGTCTAAGAACGTTGTTATTATATTTTAAAAGACTTGGCAGCAGAACACTTAACCCAGAGATGCACACAAAGCACTATAATCCACTTTCATAGCCTCACTGCACCTAATAATACATAGCGGACTGGCAAAAGAGTATTCAACTTTATTTCGTCTACTGCAGGAAGCCTTTTTGAGTGTTATGCCAGAAAAAAGTCACTTTTAATTGACATGTATATTTGATATTTTCAAAGAATTAATTGTAAATTAAGACAGTCTCTCTTTTTAAATTTAATCTGTTGTACTTTGACCGATCTAGCACTCGCCACCAATTGGCGTTTGTACATGTCGATGGAGTGCCTTGATCCGGCGCTGGAGCGGGGCAGCATTTTGCTTCCTCCAACAAAAAGATTTTATCTTTTGAACCCCTGGGGTTATTTCTCCACAACCCAGTAATGTAGTGGCTTGATGAATCACACTTGACCCACCCTTTTTTATCAAAGGCCCCCCACCAGTTGGCCATTCTACAACCATCGTACATACTACAACACTTCAATTTTTCAATGCAGTACAACTTGTCGCAACCACCTTTATAGATACCAGTAAGATAATAATCCGTATCACACTGGCCCCATCCTTTTTTGTCGAAAGATGATGAAATATCATGGTCATAGCAACCCAACCATTTGGTTGGCAAGTTATTGGGTCTAGCGCAGCGGCCTTCCTCTATGTGGTGAAGCCATTTGCCAGTGTTACGATATATTCCTTGAAGAAAGTAGCCACTGGGACAAACGGCCCAGCGGTTGTTGCTGAAAGAACAAAAGGTTAAGTTATGTTTTAGAAAAATCACCAAAATGTCCTTTCGATCAGGAATGGTATGAACAACCACAACCCTAGAAGAACAGGGTACTTGACTGAGAGAGAAATGCGCTTTTTGTAAATGTCTTACCTTGGCCTTTGGAATAAGATACCACACTACAAATATATATATATATATACACCCGTTTTCAAAAACGTTTTCATACAAAGAGATATATAGATAGATATATACTTTTGTTCTCTGGCACGTGCGTCCGTGCGTATTTTTCACTTGTTATTGTCCAACTTGTGAAAAACTCGGTTCAACGATAAATTTTTTCGTCGTCGGGTTTTTTAATCCAATTTGACATGACGTTTTGAGTTTTTTTTTAGAAAAGTACATGCGCCCTGCGATACAAATTTGCGATGGCGAATTATATGGTTGATTTTGGGAATGAGGAAAACATCCCGCGAAGCAGCCGATCCGCGAGTTATACGGCGTCACCGAATTGGTAGCCCAAATGCCATGGCATCTGTAGCAAGTGACGAAACATTTTTATTGATGGAGTGTATTAAAAAATGCGCTGTCCAGGGGCGTGCTTAAGAGAAACTGTAGACTAACTTGAAAGCATTTGTGGCCGAGAGTTTATTCTGTCTTCAATGACACGTTGTGATTTTACACGAAAAAAGGTGAGACATTAAGATACATGACTTTATCATGGTTATGATAAAGTCTGCTTCTACGAACCTCGCCATCGTCTTAGTCCGTTTTAATCAACTGCTATAATATTGTTGCTCCTCCCCACATATCCAATATGGACATCCACCGTCACATATTCCTTCTCAGCGGTTTCGAAAACACATTTTTTTTCATTTCATCTGCGTTGTTTTAAAAATGAAAATCTTTGATGTTTTTCCCCTTATCCTGTAACGACAACAATTATATGATCTACAAGTGACCGAATTCCTCATTCTTTAATTTTCAAGAGAATTGCAGACAGTGCTCGTGTAATTTTTTTTTTTAAACTGACAAATTGGAACAAAGAACCTGAAGAAAAGAAAATTTATCGTTTAACCAAGTTTTTTCACAAGTTGGACAATAACAAGTGTAAATGCACACGGGCGCACGTGCAAGAAAACAAAAGTATATATCTATCTATATATCTCTCTATATGAAAACCTTTTTGAAAACGGGTGTATATATATATAACGGTTCTGCCTAAGAAAACTTTGCAAAGAGTTCTTCGCAAATTGCTATTTGATATCTTAGAAAAAGAGGATGACTTTATTCAAACACCCTTGATTATTAAAAAAAGTCGCTTTATGTAGATATATGCTTGATACACTTTTCTGCTTTCCTTTCCTGTGTTTTGAAGTACTCCTGTTCATCTTTAAGAATGACTCCTTAGATCTCCTTACCGCTGACTGAACTTCTTCGTTTTATTTTATTTATGCTAAGTTGCAGTCTACGAGGATTTGTAAAGTACGGATTTAATGACCTAACTTTTGCCCAAAAAAATAAACGAATTAATGCCGTAAGTATCAAAGTCTTTAGTCATACATTTCACAAATCTTTCAAAAGGATTTGATGCCGTCACAGTTTTGAGGCAGCCTGCTGCTTATAATAGGCCAATTATGAAAGCCAACATTAATCTGAACTCAGTTCCCAAATAATTATCAGCGTTTTCGATGTTGCAGCCACTTGTCGACCCTTGAATTGGGCCAAGGTAAAGTCCGCGATTATTTTTGTACAGAATTTCAAAGGTTTAAATCTTTCCTAACCTGTCTAATGTTCCCCACCAGTTTGCAATAACGTGAGTCGATGGGCGATTTTGATTCGGCGCTTGAGCTTTACAACATCTTCCCTCTTCGATTAAGAAAATACCGTCGTTGTCTTTCCAGTTGTCATTTCTGTACAGTCCATTCAAATATTCGGTGGATTGACATGTCACCCATCCCTTTTTGTCAAATGCCTTCCACCAATTTGCCACTCTACACTAGCTGGAACAGAGATCTAACATGGCTGCTAGGACCAAACAATGGAAGAGAAGCTTCATGTCGAATTACAGGCGTCTCGAGTTATCTGACAATTATACGACAAGAAGCACATATTTATTTTTAAGAAATACTTCTAAAAAATCAAACAAAATTTTGGAACTACTTGTAACAAACGTAATGTTATTCTTTAATCAATAATTCCTGCAGCCCTAGCCCTAAAGTAAAATAGAGCAAATTATGTATCCTGATTACATGCCGTCCTTTAACCCTAGGACGTACAAGTGCGTGGGGGAGGTTTTTCTGATTTTTTCCAGACGATAAAACATCAGCACCTGACGTGTTTAGGAGCTGTTTGTTTATCCCTCACACGCATTTTGAGACAACTTTAGTGATGACCAGTCACTATGGTTACGAGATATGACGTCATAAGAAGGAGGTGGTCAAACCATTTTTGAGTGAAAATGCATGTTTTCTCAACTTCTTTCGTTAATGAAAGTAAACATTGTGGATAAAATGATGCAAATTGCTAATTTGTGTGTTATTTGACTTCTCAAGCGAAAAAACCATTACCATTTCTTGCGGTTTTAACCTGATTTCTGATCATTGGTAAAATCCAAGATGGTGGCCAAGATGCCGACCATTGTTGGTGACTCCAGTAACGCCACCACCAATGAAATATACCTCATCTTCAGGCTTTCCATTAAAGGCAAAATCGTTTCGATGCACTGCAACAAATCAAAAACTCTAGGGAGGAGTTCCTTCAACCCCTTCCTCCTTGTACCACGGTGGGGGTTTGAATTTGCGTGTGCATCTGAGCGTTAACTCCCTTTTTAACTTACAAAGCAGAGGAGGATGATCCAGTAAGTACTAATAATAACTTAAACAATTTCACAGGTGTGGTAGTATTAGCGATAGATTATTCAAATTTCTTTTTTTATTATTCTTTTTGATTCGCCCTTTGTAAGGGAATTTGGATTCCGGAATCCAGGAGTTTTTTGATTGTGGAATCCGGAATCCAGCAAACGTTTATTGTGGAATCCGGGATCCTACGTTTTGGAATCCGGAATACATCGCAAGTAATACGTAATACCGCTGAGGATTGGAATAAGTATTCCAGGTTCCACAAACAAAGAGGAATCCGGAATGCACTACCTGGAATCCAGGATCTACCGACGTGAAATCCAGAATCCAAGACTGTCTGCAATTCCCTTTCATGGGGCGACTTGAAACTGACTTGAAGAAGGTTTTAAGGAGACCTTATTAAACCAAACATAACTTCATCAAAAACGATGATATCATAGACGTTCACTTTCAAACAATTACTAGGTGAAGTAGAGAATTTTTCTTGGTAGTTAAAAGAGGGACGAAGCCCGGGGGCAACTACCAACGCTGATAGAAATCGAGAATGAGCAATCTGAATTAATTGAGTAAGTGTCTTACTTTTAATCATGTTCTTTACTATAGCATAAACGATGGCATGCATACAAGCCTGTTAGATAATAATTTTTGTAATTTTAGATAATTATGTGGATGTTCAAGGAAATCTTACCGGCAATGCAGAAGTGGTTTGTGGATCCCAGTTGCGGTTAACTTTTTCTTTTTGAAATTATCTTTTTTCAGTACTCATTGTTAGAGCTGTTTATATTATTGAGAGACTGAAACCGTGATGATAGATTATGGCTTATGGCAACTTTTCTCCAAATCGATCTCCGTAATTGCGTGATAGTAATGCTATATCCCTTTGAAATGGATTCAGTTATTGCAGAGAAACTGTTAAAGTAAAAGTTTTCACGCTATGGTATTAAAAGAGTTATCACTTTTGATGATTAAGAGGGGTAACAAACTGTGTGACAGTACAATACCTGTTTTGTTATTATACCTTGGTATCCACTGAAAAAGCTTGATTACTGCTTAAAGAACCTCGAGGATCGGACTTAGAACTGTTAGAAAAGGCTAAGATATTTTGCAGAGGTTTGTGAACGGATTTAATAGGCATTACAGCTGAGTGAACATAATTAAAGATAAGCAAATATAATTAACATAATCATTCTAAGCATGTCATAAATTGGTCGGTAATTATAAAGCTATCCATTGACCAAGATCTTTCCAAAGTCTATATTCAACGTTCTCTATTTACTAAAGATGACTCTTAATTAATATGTAAAGCAATCCGACATGAAAAAGAGCAGAATAAAGACATAACGATATATTATTAATAGGGTGTAATACGACACGAATTTGCAGTCAAAAGGTCGGTTTACGTATTTTATAAACGTTATAAAAGAGTGAAAAAAAATCAGAGAAAAATGGTTAAAAAATTACTTTATAACGAATCTATTTCGGTTTTACAACGCCATTAGAGATCTTGACGTAGGTAGGAATACGTTGTGACTGGATACGAAATTATTGAAAACGTCCGGTTACTTTTTTTCACTGTCGCATCAAAGAAAATACAATAGTAATGGTAATAAAATAAAATAGTACGTTATAACTTTATGTCATCATGGTCTTTTACCTTCACTTTTTAAATTTTAATAAGCTCAAGGTTAATGTCTTATATTTGACGTAAATTAGCCCCATACAAAACAAAACGCCTTACTCATGAATAATATACATCAATAGGTTGAAAAATTAACGTTTAAATATTTTAACGTCGAAAAAATAATAAAAAACTGAACACCTGTAATCAAAAGATGAAACTTAAAATGCACCTAGCCATTGCTAGAGTTAAAATGTACATTGGCTTCATCGATATAGCTTAAATTCAACTCTGTCTTTCCATTCATATCCGCCTGGTTCAATAAATAGGCCATGACGTCATTTGACAGCGGATATCAGATTCATTTCGTATTTGTTTTCTCGTTTTTCAATCTCAAGTATATTTAACCGCATAAAAGTCCCAATTTTCACAAGAAAATAACAAGCTGATTGGTATAGTTTCGGCAGCGCATCCTAGCTGAATAATAAAATATCATGACTGTATTCAGCTTTCGTACTTTCACCGGAATTTGCTCTGAAAGAACTTTTTTGTGAAACGTCCGTGCAAGCTTCTTCGAAGCTCTTCGAGTAAACGAAACTTCGCGGAAATCGGAAATCTCGATATCTTGAAATTTTCTGAAAGGGCGTTTTGAAACTTGGATAAAATCAAGAGACAAAATATATGAATGGAATTATTATATTTGACTAATTAAGTTTCCAAATGATCTGTATAACTATGATATCTGCAGTGTTCTTCAGTGGGTTGGCTCTTTTATGAGGTGATGAACACAGATGGATCTAGACAGGGTGATTTTACTGAACCCGTGAACTGGACCATTACACGGTAGTACATTTCTTAATTTCACTGTGTTTTCTCTTGTTTACTTGTAGCTGTTTGGCACAAACGTTTATACTGTTTCATGGGTTAAGTAAAATCACTCCATGCAAGGCGTTCCAAAATAACTGAATAACAGTTAGAATAAAGTTTAACAACAACCAGACTGAGAGAAATGGTGTGTGCCAGTTTAACTGATGTTTATTTTAATGTAATATTCCGCATAGTTTATTCAATAGCTTAAAAGCTATTGAATAAACTATGCGAAATATTACATTTTTGGCCATGCACTTATGATGGCGGTAGATAAAATCCTTTAAACCGTTTAGTTCAATTATGGACATCCATCCAAACGCAAACCTAAAAAAACAAAATGATAAAATGTTGTTTATAACATTTTGTTTCGTTTCAAGCACAGTTATACTGAAATTTGGCAGGCGGCCGGTATCCAACAACCCCGACCCGTTCAATCAGGGTGCCTCACATGTGTCGAAGGGGGCAGTCTGGGTGTTCTAGTGGGGAAATGATGTTGATTTGGGAAGGAAATAAATTAGTGTAGAAAAGGGAGACACATAAATGGATCGGCTCAAGCGTTTTTCGCGCCTACACCAGCTGTAATTGCCTTATCTTGATTCAGGTTCCAAGAAAGTAGTGAAGTCGTGCTGTAAAAGGAAATGTGAAAAACGCGCGGGGGCTAGGAAGAGAGAGGGACACCCCCCCCCCCCCCTTCCCCCTTCCCCCCTTGCACATATCGCGCGCGTCTTATTTCCGCTTGGAAACCGAAGTGGCAAACGCCTATTGTTCTAAATTTTCCATTGAACTACCAACTGCATTTTATATTTACCCTCTGAGTTTTACCATCACGTCCGTATTAAAATAAGGAAGAGTTTTAGCCAATCATTTTCTGACAAGAAGCTTCACACCTCTCCGCAAAAGCGACAACCAGTCAGGAATTTCAAAATATAATTTCAGTACCATCCTTTCTGTTATTATGACAAGTTTGTGTATGAGTAGATACCCTATAATTTTTATATAATTATTCTCCTTGTTTTGTATTGGCCAGTTGACCTAAGCTTAACAGTAAAAATTAGGTTGAAAAACCATTTAGACAGAGTAAGTATCTCGAAGGATTCATGCTAATCAGTCTTATTACTATGTTAACCAATCAGAGAAAACTCTCGTCACCGTTAGTTTACAAACAGCAGATGGTTTCCTGGCTGAATTGTTGCCTTTGTTGAAAGGGCAAGCTAGTCCCTCTTCAAAAGCTTTTTCAACAATATGGGGATTCGAATGTATGTTATTAAATATCCCATGCGCCTTTAGGATCAGCATATTGTATAGTAACTGGTAATGATTAAGTTGTATATTTTACTGAGTGTACCTACCTCGTGAGCTCCACCTACTCAATACACTCGTCAACTTCGACTTCTGAAAAAAAAAGACCCATAATTGGTGCAGTTTTTAGATAAATTGTATCCCTAGCTCCTCCCCTAGCTTAATTGCACATGTACAGTTACAGCACGTACGGTGCAGAAGAAATGAGAGCGAAGTTCGCTGAATGTTGTCCTAATAAATAAAGATTGTTTGCGCAAAATTTCTTTGAAGCTCCCGCGAACTTTTGTTGAATCAAACAAAATTTCGCTGCCATCGTTGCGCATAAGTACAATAGACTGATAGATGCACCGACATACGCTCGTAAATGCTAAAAGCCAATTGGCGGAGAGAAACCCCTGCTCACAGGGTGTTGCTCCCCTCTACTCCTTGGAAAAGGCTAGCTAAGCTGGCTAGTATGTCAAAGCATCAACTATATATCTTTGTGTAAAAGGTTAGAAACTCCCGTTACTCCTAAAAAAAGGCCTGATACTACTCATGCTTACCAGGATTAGTCAATCGGATTACTTGTGGAGAACATCAGAATACCCAACGAAAGGTAACACGTTCCATCTCAAGAAGTCGCAAACCCTAACCAGAGGGTCTCACTGGGATGCTGGGTGGCTTTCACGGTTAATTGTTAATATTTTTCAATTTTGACGGTTGACGTTGTAATTTTTTGAGCTTTTGACTGTAGACTTTTATTAACAGGAATTAAGTCCAAGAGTTTGAGTAAATATTAACTTCTGTATATTTAAGCTAATGTTAAATATTATGTTTTTGTTGGGTTGTCTTGGCCTTTCAAATTTTGGAATGTTTTCAAATACAAGCAAGTTGTAAGGTCTTGTAATCTCAAGAGAGAATTTTTAAGAACACGAGAACTGAGTTTTCCACTTTAGAGCTGATTCTTCAGAAGTCAGAAGTCTTTGAAGATTAACTGAAATAGTGAGATTTGAGATACCTTGAAACTTTTTGACGGTCAATATATGAATCTGTATTTTTGACGGTTGACGGTAAAAAAATTATCTTTTTTGACGCCTGAAGGTTAAATTTTTTAGCCGTTTGGAGGCTGCAGGTTATATTACCATTGAACCCTCTCACCAGACTCATCAGATGGTTTAAAATTCTTACTGTACCTTCGCATGTTAATCCGAGGAATCCGGTCGGACAGTCACAGTGGTAAGTGGCGACTAGATCGACGCACGTGCCACCATCAATTTTTGCAAAAGACAATTAACAAAATACTGTTATTTTACTGACCATAAAGGATATTAAAGGATGATAATTCTAGCTCAAAACAGTGTTGACAAAATCGAAGAGAAATCATTGCAGGGATGATAGCATTGGCCCTTCCCATTGTGTTCTAAGGGGGGTGGGGGGGGGGGGGGTGGGATTCTTACTTAAATGTGGGCTAAAGGTTTATAGTTACTCGTTTCACAGCTATTGCCAGTATATCCATTCACACAATCACAGTGATGAATTCCAACAAGATCAACACATGTGGCTCCGTTCTGGCATGGATTAGGCGCACACTCGTTGATGTCTGAAATAAGAAAAAAACGAAAAAGTATCTCTGACAGTTTAACTTTTTGTGCTTCGTTCTAATTGTCTTAGCAGGGTACAGACAAGTGGGTAGTTAGCACTGACTCGCGAAACACAAAGTTTGAAATTTACTCGTTTCGCAGTTGCTTCCAGTGTATCCAGCCTTGCAATCACAACGATAACTTCCAACTTGACCCACACATGTGGCTCCGTTCTGGCATGGATTAGGTAGACACTCATTGATGTCTAAAGAAGTGAACAATGAATCAGTTTTACCGAGTCAGGATGCAATTTTAGCTACCGACTAAAATTAAGTGCCAGTGCTTACTTGTTTCACAGTTTCTTCCAGTGTATCCAGCTACGCAATCACAGCGATAACTTCCGACTTGATCCACACATGCGGCTCCGTTCTGGCATGGGTTACGTGCACAGTCATTGATATCTGTTGATTGAAATAATAATAATAATTATGACGTCTTTCAGGATAAGCCTTATCCCCTCTTTATTAGAAATTCTAATCAACAAAGATAATTCAAATCATGACTTGTCCCGGTGGAAACTGCTCTATTTCTGCACAACGTTGTGCAAACACCTTTTCCTAAAAAATGGCTTCGTACAAGTTATTACAACATATTAGTCGCTATTAATCTAGCACCAAACTTTCGAGGAAATGTCTACAAGGAACTCAAAATCATCCTCTGAAGGGAAAGGGGTTCTCAGTTTCGACAAAACTGGTGCAGTAAAACCGTTAAGAGGGTGGTTCCATCCTCCCGGCTCCACACCAAATCCCCAAGAGTTTCACATACTTTTTTTCTAAGTGCTTACTTGTTTCACAGTTGTTTCCAGTGTATCCAGCCTTGCAATCACAGCGATAACTTCCGACTTGATCCACACATGTGGCTCCGTTCTGGCATGGATCAGGTACACAGTCATTGATATCAGTTGAGAGCAATACAATACACATTAAATTATTTCAAAATAACCGCCATCCCCTATTTATTAGGAATTCTAATCAACAAAGACAATCTAAAAAATTTAAAGTAGATTTCTGCATAGCAATGTGCAAAACACTATTTACAAAAAATGGCTTTAATTCGTGATACTTATTACAACGTAACTGGCCACAAACCAAGTTTTGAGTGAAATGTCTAGTAAAAACGCATAGTAATCTTCTTGCGGGAAAGGGAAAGGGATTTTTCAAAATTGCAGAAAAACCTTTGCGATGGTGATGCTACCCCCCTCCCCCCTCCCCTTCCAGAGATTTCGAGAATTCCGTCCGCTTGCTAACTAAAAAAAGTAAACTAATGTACGGGCGCTCACTCGTTGATGTCTGAAATTATAGGAAAAAACGAAAAAGTATCGCTGACAGTTTAACTTTTTGTGCTTCGTTCTAATTGTCTTAGCAGGGTACAGACAAGTGGGTAGTTAGCACTGACTCGGTGAAACAATAAAGAAACACAAAGTTTGAAATTTACTCGTTTCACAGTTGCTGCCAGCGTACCCAGCCTTGCAATCACAGCGATAACTTCCAACTTGATCCACACATGTGGCTCCGTTCTGGCATGGATTAGGTACACAGTCATTGATATCTGTTGATTACAAAAAAGTTCACATATTATAAACTCTTTCAAAATTATAGCCGCTATCCTTTATTATTAGAAATTCATGTTTTTAAAGAAAATCAGAAATAAAGTGCTGCAGAAGTTCAGTTTATAAAGTCAAACCTGTTTTAAGCGGTCACCCTCTATATTAAGCGGTTACTTACCAAAGTCCAGGAAATCATTTCCCTTAACTACAGTGTAAAACTGACCTGTATTAAGCGGTCGCGGTCATCTTTTGCTACGTCCCAACGAATTATTTTTTATTGCCTTTACCTCAATTAAACAGTCACTTTGAGAAGACGTACCATACTAGTGCAACAGGTCACACTGTGTACGGCGTTAAGTCACTGTGGTCTTTAACCCTTTTTCTTTTGGCCCAAGAAGAGGTAGAAACAGGTGGAGGTCAATTTTTCGCTCTTTGACTATCTACAACACTCACGTTTGTCAGACCTGTATTAAACGGTCAACCTGTGTTAAGCGGTCAGGAAGCCATTCCCAAAGGGTGATCGTTTTGAATGTATAGTCGTTTACTGCTTTGCATTTACGTGTTTTGGACAACAAAAAAATGTACTAATTATTCACGCGTTTTGTTAAAAAAATCGGAGAAAAACCATTGCGAGACTCGAGTGTACTCGCGTGCCATCCACCTCTTTAGGGACTGGTCAAAAAGTATAAGGGGGGGGGGGGGGTGGGCCGGAGCAGAGAGGGGGTGGGTCATGAGGTTTTGAGCCTTGTGCAAGGGGTGGGTCGTGCAATTTGCAGCTACCCTTAGTGGGTGGGTCACCCTATTTTATTACATAGATAAGCACTAAACGAGACAGTTGACCACACTTGTTATATAAAACACAGCCAGCTGGAATTATTGCTAAAATACTCACAAACCTGTTGTGCGAGAAATGCAACGGGTGACAGACCGCACATCCCGTGAACCCTTTGTTAACCTTTTTTTTTTTTTTGGCTCTAACGAGCATGTCCTTTAATGATTTTCCTTTTTTGTAAGGAAATGATTGGTGGTTCTTTAAAAATTTATTAAAGTTATGGTTGGCTTTGTATAAGATTCCATTTTTATTATTCAAGCTTCCTTTATAGTAGACACTGAGGGTTGGTATTGTGTCACAAATGGCAATAAATCTTTTTCCTCCTTGTAGGTTTTGTTTTAGGAGTTTAGAATCGTTTTTGTAAATTTTATTTCTGATAGTAGGTCTTCTATTAAAGTTTGTGGGTAGCCTCCGTCCATCAAGCGTTTTTTGAATTATTTTCCTCAAAGGGTTGTTTCTGAGGAGTTTTTTCGTAGGATTCTCAAGGCTTCTCCTTTGACAAATCCTTTTTTAACACTTGGAGGGTGACACGAGGTGAAATGTGTGTGCAAGAAAGTTTCCATTTGTTTAAAATTATCTTTGCATCAAGGATAGATTTTTCTTGAATCTTGTGCCTTTGTATACAACCGTGTCTAAAAACGCTGCATCTCAGTGTCAAATGTTTCGGCCATGAATTTAATAGTTGGGTGATGTAAGTTACTTGTTCAATGAAGGCTTCGATGTCTGGTTTACTCATGTCCCATAGGGAAAAGACATCGTGTATGTAGCATTTCCAAACTGTTGTTCTAAAGACAGTTTTGCTTAGAGTTGTTGTTTCCATATATGTCATGAAAATATTGGTAAAGGAATCAAAACTGCTGTCTTTGTGCTCATTACAGGTCCATGGTTTTGTAGGTAGTGCTTTCCATTGAAGTGGAAGAAATTTTCTTTGAGGATTAATCTAAGAATTCCGGCAAGTAATGTGTAGGAATGCGTTGTCTTTGTAGAAATTTTCATATGCGTTGTGACAGACAATTTCAACATACCCTCGTTTTGCTGTAGATTTGTGTCAAGACTCATAACGTCCATCGAAACAAGAAATGTTCGGTTTTTCACATTTGTCTTTTCAGTGAAAGGTATGATTCTGTGATTTTGATATTGGTTGTAGCAGTGCATCAACAAATTTTGTCAAGCACAGAACAAGGTTAGGCCATCCTCTTTTTTTCTCCGTTTACCGTCGTCCGACCGACCCAAATTTTTGGCATTTTTTTAAAAAAAGCAACGACATAGTTACACCATTTTTCACTTGAAATAATTCTTTTAATCTGAAACATGAGCATAGTAACAGCGCAGAGAAAAACAAGAACAAAAACATGAACATTTTTCAAAGTATATTTTACATTTTGTTAATCCAAATATGTGAATGTTAACTTTTAACGTCGTCCAGGGGTACCAAGGCCCACTATTCCGAGACTTCTTTTGATTTTTTTTAAGTTTTTTTTTTTTTTCAATCCGACCGATCGACCGACCCAATATCAGGAAACGCATTCGACGGTAAACGAAGAGAAAAAAGGGGATGGCCTTAGAGGAAACCAAACATCCATGTTTTAACTAGGGGGTGGGTCATGCAATTTCCAACCTTGCTTTAGGGGTGGCTCAGTCATTTTTGTGCCGAAGGGAGGGGGTTGGTAATGTGTTTTTTATCAACCACATTTCCAAATGCTCCGGCCCACCCTCCCCCCCCCCCCTATACTTTTTGACCAGTCCCTTACTCCCAACTTTTCAGAGTTTGATATACGTAATTTATTGTTTACTTGTTTCACAGTTGCTTCCAGTGTATCCAGCCTTGCAATCACAGCGATGACTTCCAACAAGATCAACAAATTTGGCTCCGTTCTGGCATGGATCAGGTACACAGTCATTGATGTCTGTTGATTACAAAATAGTACACACTCGTAGCCACCATCTTTAGTAGAAATTCATATTTTTTATAAGAAAATCAGAAATAAAATGCTGCTGAGTTTCATGTTATATAGATGTTTTCTGCACTGCACTTATGTATTTTTGGACAACTAAAAATGTACAAATTATTGACACGTTTTGTTCAAAAAGTCGGTAAAAAAACCATTGCGAGACTCGGGTACCATCCACCTTCGGCTTTCTCCTCACTTTAAAGAGTTTGATATACAATTAATGTAGCTGCTTACTCGTCTGACATTTGTTTCCAGTGTATCCGGTCACGCAATTACAGCGATAACTTCCAACAAGATCCACACATGTGGCTCCGTTCTGGCATGGATCAGGTGCACACTCGTTGATGTGTAAAATAAGAAAGGAAAAAGGATAGGAAAAAGTATCGCTGACAGTTTAACTTTTTAACCTTCGTTCTATGTCCGATTAGAGTACAGACAAGTGGGTATTTAACGACAATAGAGAAATACAAAGTTTGAAATTTACTTGTTTCACAGTTGCTTCCAGTGTATCCAGCCTTGCAATCACAGCGATGACTTCCAACTAGATCAATACATTTGGCTCCGTTCTGGCATGGATAAGGTGCACAGTCATTGATGTCTGAAAGTGAAAAAGAGTAAAATGTGTATTATGGAAATCTAGTTAACATCTCTCTGAATTTGATTACAGCCCAAACTATATATTTAAAAAAAATGTGCTAGATAAAATGATCGCAAAAGAAATACATTGTTTCAAATTTACTTGTTTCACAGTTGCTTCCAGTGTACCCAGCCTTACAATCACAGCGATAACTTCCAACTTGATCCACACATGTGGCTCCGTTCTGGCATGGAGCGGGCGCACACTCGTTGACGTCTAAAATCGGCAAGAGCAGCCAATTAGATCACGTTTACCACGATGACGTAGTTATTTATAAGCTACGCCATTGTTCAATTAATTTCAACTCTTTTTCAAAACTGCAAAATTTAAAAAAGCAAGCAGCAACTTAATTTTGTAATCGTTTGACAGCATGGTTGTATTTTTTTGTTTATAGTCGTGAAAAAAGGTGATACACTTTTTACCGTTCCAATAAGATCACCCAGTACGCCACGAAGGAGAGATTCCCTCCAGTCTGCAGACCAAATTCACTGTGGATATATGTTTCTGAAACTTTCGTCCCTGACGCAGGTTAGGTACATGATTCTATAAATCACGCGCGCTCGCATTTCGCTCGCCCTAGTATCCCCTACTTGAGTCTACTTATTTACTCACTCGTTTCACAGTGGTTGCCACTGTATCCAGCCTTGCAGTCACAGCGATAACTTCCAATAAGATTCACACACGCTGCACCATTCTTACATGGGTTGTTTGCACATTCGTTGACGTCTATGACAAGGAATTTAGCTTTGTTGTAAATCATTCATGAAATATAAGTCGCAAAGCATGACAAAGAGCGATATATTCTTTTATTGCACGTCATGTATTCTCTCTCCCTATTCCTAACTCATTCCCTTCCCCGCTTTTCTGGTCACTATCGTATCTGGCCAATTAGTATACGTAGAGTACTATACACTGCCTTCTGTTTCTAATGCTTAAATGTAGCTGTTGCTTTCCCTCCATCCTGCTTTTTTTCGTGTTTTCTTCTTTCAGAACAAATAGAGAGGAGAAGTCGTTACGTTATGTTGCCATGGTAGCAAAATTTCCGGATTAAACTACAGAAAACAGAGAACGTCACTTAAAGTGAATTCGCACTGCTTCAAACTTCATCGATCTTATTCAATTTGATTTAAAATGTTGGCGAAATTATGTGAGGTTGAATCCTAAAGAGCTTATTTAAGTTTAGAAAAAGGAAAGTTTTTATTGTTGTGTTGTTTTTACTCTACTACATATAAGCGGGCGTGTGAAATTATAAAGTTTCACGTCGCAGTCGTGCAACGGCGGCTAAGAAATGTACAAAAAGCGCCATCCACGTGCAAAGTTATTGTTTTGTTGTTCTCGTTGCCGTCGCCTTCGTCTTTGCTTCTATTGTTGTGATCCAGAAATTTTGCTACCATTGCAACCAAACGTGACGTCACATTTCCCCTCTCTACTAATTAAGTCAGCACGCCAATCGCCTGCAATTTACACTCTGGTGTAGCTATCTAACAAGTCTGTGTTCTATTCGAGTAAATAAAAATTCAGATTTTTACAAGATTTTAAACATTACCTAAATGACAACCATAAATTTCCACTCTCATCGATATGTGGCGATACCAAGCGACAATAATGAGCCGTATATAACGTCCTTTAATTGTAGGGTATAGTGGGTGATAAATAACAGTATTCTGGTCTGAATTTGCAGTAAACACCTGTAAGAGAATTAGTTCGATTACTGAAACCTTCCTTTGAACTTTCACTGCAATCACATTTATACTTCAACATAAAAATAAGGATGTTAAAACGTGCCTTATCAACTTTATTTACTTGTCAGTAGTTCGTAATACGTATACACCCAGATAGAAGTGGCGCGCGTAAAATACTGACACCTTCCAGAGACAGGCGCAAAGAGCTCTAAATCCAAATATAAGCAAAGTGCTAATTTTTGATTCTTCTCGACCATTCATTGGTTAAGCATATTCTTAACAGCTATACAATAAAGCATGCAGACTATAACTTGCCATCATAGGACTCAAAATACTCTTGTCTAAAAGGCCCTTTTACTCAAGAAAATACATTTCGCAAGACTTGACGCTTATCTGTCCTTGTGAAATATACTCTGAAGGGATACAAACAGATGGCAACAACGTATAGTAAAACCTCTTTCTTACCGTAGCTGCTCCCCCAGGTGCTGCTTGGTAGTCCATAAAGTTGTTTCCATCATCTCCGAATTGCAACTTGTATTTTGTAACCCACTGATTAACAGCATATCTCCCCTGTGACGCTACGCGTATCACCCTGGAGTGGGTCCCAAGATCAACCTTAAGCCACTGATTTGCGTCATTGGTTTTAGCAGACCAAGAACCCGCCTTCCCCGCTGGTTGTATGTAGTGCAGCCTGGCTTGGTGCGGAGCATGGTTACTGTCCCACTGCGAGGAGGCAGTGACTTGTCCGTCCAAGATTGCACCACTTTGCAGGCCAAGAGCAGATTGACAGTCTAGAGTATTTTTGGAAATTGACAAATTTCTTTTTGTGCTAGCCATGTATACATGTTATGATCATAATCTTTGGCTTCATCAACCCCAATCGTATCTAAAGGCTAAATATTACAGTCAAGCCAGTTCAAGCGTACCCCTATAGATTCTATGAATGAAATGATTGTTTGCAATAAAAATCCCCATAGTCGTTTTCGTAACTAAGCCTAAGTATAAACTCGTATCAAATTCAAATCTTTATTCCTGCATGCATAATGAGCAGTAAATGTTGACTACCAGCTTCTCATGCTGTATTTGGTCAGACTGAAAAATCTCTAAAACGGATTAAACGGTTATGAGTCTGGCTCGACTGTAAGCACCATTTACATATTAGAAAATAACACTGACAAAAATTCCATATACTTGAGAGCAAGCGGACATGTTATTGTAAAAGTAAGCATCTTATTGGAGGGTTAAGTGTGTAGTATCATGTGATATTTTTACGAGTTACGCCGTATTTTGTCAAGCCCGTAGCGCGTGTCAAAAAACAAATAGCCTGCGTAGCAGGCGGTTGGAAGTAGTGGGTGAAAGAGAGATCGGGCGCGCCTGAGGGTGAGGAGACAGGGGTGAGGGAGCGCTTGCACGGAAGGCCCCGAAAATCGTTTCAACTCGCATTCCGTGAATGTGGATGTTTCCAGTTGGTCGAGAGGCTCCCGAGGGAAAAAGTTACCGCGCTGGGCGAGAAAACTGGCAATCAAAAGTATATGGACAACGTAGTGAAGATCTTATATCACACCATCAGCTCCTGAAACCATTTAAAAATTGCATGCAATCGAAGTTCAGGTCTCGGAGGTCACTTCAATCTGGTTTAATTGGACTATGTGGCTGTAATCTCAAAGAAAAGTTGGAGTGTTCAAACGGTATTCACGATGGAAAGAATTGACATCAGCTACGCATTAGCAGGAGTAGCGAGTTACAAAAGATTTGTCAAATCATTGCAATGAAGATCAGAGAAAATATTCTTCGCTCAGGAGAACTTGGCGGCTTGTGTTGTCGATAGAACGCATACGATCCAAACTTGGACATGATTGATGAAATGAAACACTTACCAGGGGCATGAATTTGAAAAAACGTTTCACTATTGTATTATTCGCCGTTCGGAGGCGACCTGAGGTCAGTTGTTTATGTCTCGTTACTGCAGTAGAAAACGTGTTGGTACAGTTTGTGTTCTGACGTTTAGGTCCGGTTAGTAAGACATGTCTGCTCCAAAAACCGCTGCCACTTAGCGCAGTAAAAGCAATGGTCATTTTCCACGTACGCTGTGATCGTTGGTGTCTGTACAGTTGTGGCTACGTAAGCTCAGAGAACACTATTTTTGGTTTTCTATAATACACAGCAGGCATTCTTTGAAAGATACTCAGTTTTGACTTTGTTATTTCGTATTTATTGAGCCCGTGGTTAAAAACGTTTTAAAGCTGTGTGTTAACCATCAGTTTATTGCTTAATCGCTCTATATCAGATAACCCAGCTGATCTTTATAACAGATATATTTAGTCCGAGGAAAAAATGTACAACGCTTTTTGGCGGCACGCTTTGTTTTTGCGAGGTCAGTTACTTTTCTGTCAAAACTTTTGACAGATCACGCAACGACTGCCAGGTAATTAGGCTGGGGGCGGGAAACGATTTTCGGGGGCCTTCCGGGCAGGCGCTCCCTCTCCCCTCGCGTGTCTCCTTCTCGCGCGCCCGTTTTTTCGTGTGCCCACGACTTCCAAGCGCCTGCTACGCAGGCTAAAATACAAATGGAAGCATAAAAATATCCCCCGATACTGCACACTAAACCGTCCAATAAGAGTTTTATTATTATAATCATCTCGAGATGTTTCAAAAATAGAATTCGCTCAAAAGTAAAACAAGGATGCGTGACAGACCGACGTCATCCTTTTGCATTTTTTGCGCGCCTTATGCAAGGCTGTTGCTGATTAGTCTAAAATGAGAACTTGTCAAACTAGTTTACTTTCGGCGCTTCGGGATGCTGTCTTTCAAACATTTTCTAGGAAAACAGAGAGAGTGACAAATAGTGTAAGGCAAATGGTGTCTTTCGCTTTTTGTGAAAAACCCACTGTAAGAAGATACCTGAGCAGAGCAAAGTGCAATAGAAAAAAGACGAAACAATCTCCCCATAAATTTAAGGAGTTTCAAAGAGCTATTCGTTAACAACGACTGAGTGAAGTTGAATAATGTACCTTTCTTGCAGCCATAAACTTCCACTCGCATTGATATGTGGCTATACCAAGTCTTTGGATGAAAACGGATATAACGTGCCCAAATCGGTGGTTTTAGCTCGTGAGAAACAATGTTATTGCTGTCCATGTTCCCCTCAAATTCCTACAGCAGTATATGATATTTGTTCAGTAGATTCCAAATTTTAGAAATCGCTAAGGACGATCTATATTCTCAGAAGTCCGAGCTTCGCTTGGGGCTCCCTCTCGAGGGGACTGCGATCGACCTCGGACGTCTGAGAATAAGGCTACAAGTACGAGGACATTCTAAGGACCGCACACCATTATCATACATTGTACTCACTATCTATCTTCTCTTTGGCTAAGGGCCAACAGAATTATTAGAGTGCTTCAGATACTGAGACGAGGACGACTACGAGTACGAGATTTTCTCAATACTGAGTATTGCTCACTCGTGAACCAGCATCATTTTGGCGGGAAAACGTGATAGCCGTCGTCATGCTACTACGGGTTTCAGCGAGAATGTCGTAGCGGCGGAAACAATTTATCAAATGTAAGAACTTTTATCATTTTGCTATCATGAGAGGGCTTGCTCTCCTTCAGTATAAATAACCGTATTAACATTTGGTGAAAAAAAGTAAAATGAAGCTTTCAGGGGTGTCTTCTCTTTTTGAGAACACGCGTGAAATCTCCTTTAATCTCGTAATCGTACTAATACTCGTGATCAATTCTAAAGCTGTCTAATGTTGGAAATCAGTGCAACCTACAGATAAGTTAGCAACTGTGTAGGTACAGTCCTTTTAGAGTAGAATTGGTGGTAAGGGAGAATATCATACAGAAGTCCAAGGTTCGGTAATAAGCTTTCAATTATTACACTTTTTACTTGAAAGAGTATCAATAACAGTTACAACAAATTCTACTTGACTTTGAAATGGCATCTTGCTACTGTTATCGAAAGCGATATTCCTGCAAGCCGTTCTCTGTCAACACGGTTATTGAATTTACTGTACATTTACCTCAACAACTGTTTGACTTTCCTCCTCGTAGTCTTGGTAGTTCACTCCATCATTGCTGTATTTTAACCTGTACTTGGTGACCCACTGAGCCACAGCATGTCTTCCTTGTGACGCAACTCGTGTCACCTTAGTAAATGCAGCTCCCAGATCGATCTGAAGCCACTGATTGGCGTCATTGGTTTTAGCAGACCAAGAACCCGCTTTTCCTGCTGGTGGTTTGTAGTTCAATCTGGCCTGGTGCGGAGCATGATTAGGGTCCCACTGCGACGAGGCTGTAATTTTTCCGTCCAAAATTGCACCACTCTCCATTCCAAGAGCTTCTTGGCATTCTATTCGTTTGGAAAAAAAAAATTTAACAAAAAAAGCGAATTTATTTTAGGTAATAGGGCACCGATGGACTAGGGTCCCAGGGGGGATACTCAACAAAGTTTTAGACAGAGAGGTTACGTCCCGAGGTCCAATCCCTCACCCTTTTATATACCATTTTTGAAAGAAATGGTACCCCTTTCACATACCTCGCTTAGAACTTTGCATCTCTTGTAACTGCCGTAAATGAAGTCTGCTAAAGAATTAAATAAACCTCAAACCAGAACGTTTTCTCGACAATTTTTTCAGCCATAAAATACCTCTGTTAGTCCTTTTGGGCCTATTCACAGACCAAAACTGATGGTAGAAGTTCCTACTTTTTCATATACTTCAAATAGAGAAACTCCTACCCTTTTACGTACCTAAAACCTGAAAAAAGTTCTCCTTTCACGCGGAGCCTCCACTTATGGGCTATTATTAACCCCCCCCCCCCCCGGACTACGTTTAAACACGACGGAATCTTCATCAACGTTCAACTCGACTCCAGCCTCACCAACTTCAGATTCAACACCATGACTTTTCGAATGTTTTTATTTTTATCTTCTCTGTATATCTTGTACATTCTTTAAATTTTAGAGATACTCATACTATTCTTACCAAGAAGGTAAACATCGTTTGCCCAAGGACCGCCTTCTCCACCCCCTTGACAGCTGCCTCCCCTTCCATGTTTGTCAAACGTATTTTCTGCCGTGGCACTGGAGGCGCACCACCCGTCATGTTGGAGGGCAAACATGTGATAATCTTTCCTCAGAGATGCTACAGCGCACTTAGCGATGGCGTGCTTACGGTTCTGGTAATTAGAACCATCTAAAATAGGGTCTTTTCCCTCCAAAGGAGGAATTGCACGATTTCCTGTGACTTTAAAGCATCCAAAACTTGTCAGATAGTCTGTAAGGAAAACACGAAAAACACATGCGTGATTACTATCACGAGTATAACTATTTAGTTCTTTGGTGCCAGCATCGTTTTTTAGGTGGAATGGTTATGAAACCTCCTTAGACTCCTCTGTTAGCTTTTTTTGGACCTGACTGAACTTACTGACCAATAGAAGCATCGCATTAATTTATTCAGTCACATTTTTTGAAGAAAAAGCAAAGGCCTGTGCCAGTCAGGGAGCTTCCAACATAAACTACCGCACCGTTTTCAACTTTGATGTTTGCCGGTTTTCATAACCAATCACCTCTTACACTAAGTAACTATGATGACACTGAGAAATTGCTGTATAAGGAGCTACAAACAAATGCACTTACATGAACTGTTACGTTAAGACTAATAGCAGGATGATGAAATGAAGAACTGTGAGAGACTAACAGCTTTACTTAAAATCTTTTATGGTAGCGACTTCGCCTCTGAGGCGAACGCTCAAGAATAAGGATATTAAATATTCTACAAGGGAGTTAATCATTTAGGCAAATTTAAAATGTTCACATTCAATGCAGCTCGGAAGGTACTAAAGATCATGAAAGGCCTGGGTATGTGCACATAATTTCAATATTAAACTACAAAAGCAAATTACTAATAATCCTGCCTCGCTCACGCCGGCCAGCAATAAGAATAGCTACGGTGTTTCTTTCTTTGGTTCTTTTCTCTTTCATTCTTTTAGTTTATTTGTTTCTGCCCCAAACCAACCCCCATCTCCCCCCCCCTTCCCACCTTGAGGCTCGAATACCGAAATGTTTACAAACGCATGTAACTTCTGCGCGTGTGCGGATTGGCCTAAGGCACATCATGAGCAAACAACTGACATGTAAACATCCTGCATTACTATAGTTATGCCTTTCTTGTTGTCTTTCTCTCACCTTTGATGAAATAAACTTGATTATTCCATGCTGCGCCTTCACCATCAAAATTACAGGCAGATGATACTCCATGTTTGTTGAACGTCTTTTGAGCGGTTGAACCGGAGAAGCACTGTCCACCGTGCTGAACAGAGAATACTTTAAAACCTCTCTTTCTCGCGGCTCTGTAGCATTTATCAATAGCATTGATTCTTTGTTGGTAGCCCCCATCTAAGATAGGATCTTTACCTTCCAATATTGGAATTGCACGATCTCCTTTGTCTTTGTAACAACCAACAGTCTCATAAGCTGTATGGATATAGAATACATATAGCTCATTCCAGAGGTTAAACGTATTAAAATTGTGTAATTCATCTAAACGTTTCATAAATGCTAGAACTTCATCAAGATTGTGCGCGTGCTCTTAAAGGCGCTCCTAACAGGCACTAACGCTCCAAGCGTAGAACTAAAAACGTAGTTCTTTGCTGGAAGTGATTAAGAAGAGAAATATTTTTTCAAATTAATTTTTTTACTTCTGTACACTATATGATCTATTAAGTACCAATATCCCTCTTTTTAAATGTTTTACTAACCTGGAAGAATAAGAGGAATTGTTATTCTGAACTCGCTAGGTCCTTTAGCTCGGCCGCGTTCAACTTGTGTTACCCAGGAGGGTTTGTTAGGCTGTGAGTACCCAGCAAAGGCATATGATCCTCGGAATTCTGCCACGAAAGGATCCTTAGCGCCCAATCTTCTAAGGGCATTAAACGCCGCTGCAAAGTGATTTGCAGCTGCATCTTGAACGGCAACCAAAACGATTATACTGATGAAGAAGAAAGAAAAACTGTTTCAGCATAAAGTTTAATGGCGTTAGGTCAAGAAAGGTGGTGATGGTGGTGTTAGTGGTAATAGGGGTGCTTCGGAAGGTGGAGGTGTTGGTAGAGAGGGAGATGGAGGTCGTGGTCGTGATGGGTTTGGTAGTGAAGGAGGTGGAGGTCTTGGTGGTGGTGGGTTTGGTAGTGAAGGAGGTGGAGGTCGTGGTGGCGGTGGGTTTGGTAATGAAGGAGGTGGAGTTCGTGATGGAGGTGGGTTTGGTAGTGAAGGAGGTGGAGGTCGTGGTGGTGGTGGGTTTGGTAGTGAAGGAGGTGGAGGTCGTGGTGGTGGTGGGTTTGTTAGTGAAGGAGGTGGAGGTCGTGGTGTTGGTGGGTTTGGTAGTGAAGGAGGTGGAGGTCGTGGTGGCGGTGGGTTTGGTAATGAAGGAGGTGGAGGTCTTGGTGGTGGTGGGTTTGGTAATGAAGGAGGTGGAGGTCGTGGTGGTGGTGGGTTTGGTCGTGAAGGAGGTGGAGGTCGTTGTGGTGGTAGTGGTGGTGTTGGTAGTGAAGGGGGGTGGAAGTTGTCCTGGTGATAGTGTGATGTTGGTGGTGGTGGTTGTGGCAGCGGTAGCGGTGGAGAACAATAGAAATATGGTGGTGGCGGAGGGAAATTATTGGAAATGAAGTGGTGGTGGTGGTGGATGAATCGGCGAAACAATTTGTTGAAATTGTCACGAGACTTCACATGATATACTTTGATCAAGGACGATGAGGTCTTCCAGTGTCTCTGCGCCGAAGTTATGCCAGGTAACAGTTTTCCTAGAAAAAACCATTAAACCCAAAGCTACCCAAACCATTAACTACTTAGTAATCGGTAACTGGTGTTACGTACTGTCCACGTATGGCGTCGAGATGTGCTGCCAGCCTGGTTCCTGCGGTGCCATCAGCATGAGTATCAAAATAAGCTTTTCCATCCACTCGACCTAAGCACAAAGCATATTGTCTGCTGAAGAGATTGCTCACGAAGCGAAGTACATGGTAAATATTATTATTATGGCAATCGATAGTTTAGTAAAACCTTTAATACCATTTTCTGAGAGAGATAAAAAGATCCAAGTTACTTTCCTTTTTTACTGATGCACCATTAATGCATCTTGTTTACGCCCAAAGTTTTGCATAACCATTTTTTCCAATTTCTCCTGGGTATCACAGTCGCCGCAAGAGAAGTTAAATTAAAGAAAATGGATGTGCATTTTTTTCTTTTTTGGGGGGGGGGGAGGGGGGGTAACGAGGTGAATTATGATCTATCTTAAAATGGTGAATTAGTAGGGTTTTTTTACGCTAAGTTGCTTAGGCGACTTTGCTAAAATTTGTCAACAGCCGATTGCAGTAACGAGATGTGATGTATTGTAGGCATTTAAAAACAGCAAAATTGCGTAATTGTAAAGAAATTCAATCCGATAAGGAATAGAAATGGAGTTATTAGGGAGTTTAAGCAGCGACGTTTTTGAGCAACGCACGTCAACCGGACGTGTGGACGTTTTTGCACTCTTGAGCCGTGCTTTTGAACAAATCTTTTGGCTAATCGTCTCTATAAGAGTGAAGACACTTAGCAATACAAATTTAGTAGCGTCAACGCATATTTAAAGGCAAAAAGGCTCACTTTCGGTTGACGTGCGTCGCTCTAAAACGTCCTTGCTTACACTCCCTAATTACTGTCTCATTGTAAATGAGAAACCTAAATTTTTCAAGAGCTTTCAAGGGGTAATTGCGGTTGAATTTATTTTGAAAGCTGGCAGGCTCAGGGGGACTTTCAACTGTAATACGCTGCATAATCTCTATTTTCATCATTTTCAACATCCAGTCACTATTTCTCTTTACCAATGAAACATATACAAATTTGTTAAAATATTCTCAAATTGGTTATCATTGTCCTCCTTGGACTCCAACCATGATTGGTGCATTATACGGTCGATTGAAATCAGATTTTAAAGGAAAGTTAAAGAAGAGAAACTGAGATGTGAAAAAAAGCTGATTACTAAGACATCGATTACAGTACCTGTCTTGGCATCCACTGTGACAACATTGTGTCCTCTTCTGTGAAGTGAATGATCCACCCCATTAACCTTGATGTAGGCAATGCCACATGTACCAGGGGCTTTGCCAGGGTCGTCACAGCCTTCACTGCGAACATGAATATCTAACACACGAACTGAAAAGGAAAAGTGAATGTGGTCAGTTCACCCCATATTAATTAAGGTAGCTGGATTCAGGAATCCGGGAATTTTTGCTTGTAGAATCCAAAATCTACTGTACGCAATTTTTGCAATTTTTGGAATCATCAGGAATTCTTTCCTTCCAGCAGAAGTATCTCTCGCCGTGAGAGACGTCTTCTAGCGGGCAACCAGAATCCTGGGCTTTGGAATCCCACTGACTATTGGAATCCAGGGCCACGTTTCACTTAGAAAAAATCTGGAATCCAGTACCTGGAATCCGGAATCTACGGCGTGGAATCCGGAATGCAAGACTGTCTTTGATTCCCTTACATGGAGTGAGTCAGTGATAAAGGATTTTATTTTTTAAAGTAGATGTGATGCTGCGATACAAAACTGAGCCCGCGCTGTGTACAACCTGTTTCTTGCTGAGCGTGATGGGGGCTGTATAATATACTGCAGGCTAACAAAACTTTTGTGGAGGCAATTAAAATTCTGTACTGTGCAAAAATTAATTTACAAACTCAGTCCATAGAACTATTTTTTTCTAAAAAAAAAAAAAAGTAAGTTAATATATACTATAAAAAGGTTTTGGAAATCACGCTTAGCCAGCACGCACTTTTGACGTTTTATTGAAGTGACCTGTGTTGTAATAACAAGCCCGAGGTCAACCCATCCCTGATTGAAGGGCGGGCACAATTCTTGTACAATTCTTGTACTGAACTAAAACTGAATGTAACGATGCGAGTTCAAGTGGCTTTTTTGCTTCCGTCACCTGCCGTTTGATAGATGATAGCAGAGTAAAGTGCTCCCCGTGTTGCTCCACCATTCATCCTTAACATAAGCTGATATATAGATTTAGCAAAGGCCAAAAGAGAAGCCCTCGTAGGATCTTTCTTGATCAGTTATCGAACGTTCGCCTTAAGCATGAAGCAAACTAAATTGATGTGAGCCTGCAATCAATTCAAAACCATTAACTGATCAGCGGAGAACTTCAAAAAATACGTCACCTCATTGAGTTGTACATTTGAGCCTGCGATAAAGTCATGTGACACTGGTCAGCGGATACCCTTCTTGACAGATGTCAATTGATTAGAGCTCTGCTAGTATTAGATTGAACGGAGTAAAAAGCAAAACATGTTACCTGGATCTATCACAGTCGTCACTATACTAGGTCCCAGGGCTCTTTTGGCTTGGGCTTGACCTACCCACGAGGGCAGATATGAGCCAGCATACCCAGCTAGAGCAAAAGAACCGCGGAAGTCCAAAACGATCGGATCCATTGCGCCCAGCCTTTTAAGTGCAGCAATCACTGGTGCACCGCGAACAGAAGCTTCGTCTTGGAACGAGACGAGGACAATCTTTCTTAACGGCAAAATTTTCAAATGTAAAAAACAGTTACTATGAAAATGACGAGAAACAACTTCAATGTGACCTCAACACGCTACAGTAGAAATGGAGTGAAAATTGGCAACTTCGTTTTTACCCTGACAAGTGTCAGGTTCTGCGTTTTATCCATGCTAGCTATCCTTACAAGATCTCTGGTTCTGCGCTTCAGTCTGTCACCGAAACAGTTGATTTGGGGGTCTCCTTGACTTCTAATCTATCCTGCAACACCCAAACGCAGAAAGTTGAAATATTGTGGGTTTCCTTAAACGGAATGTTGGTCCAGGGTTCAAGGAAGTCGTTTCTCGCCTGTACAATGCCTTGGTTATACCCATTCTGGAATATGCTGTCCCTCTGGTCACAATGCTTGGGTGGTCCAGTCTTCAATTAATGAAGTCTTATCTATCTTTGCTAGAGTGCTACAAGACTATTCATGGTCTTAATGACCTCAACAGTAATTATTATGATTATTTTGAATTTTATACCACTACCCACAAAAAGTTTGTAATTTCTACGGGCTCGTGCACTTTTTTGGGTCTTTGAAAAATTCACTCGTGCTTGTTTATTCCAAATTGCACTCGAAATCATGTGATTACCTATACAAGTTGCACTCGACTCAGTTTTATTACCGTTGTATGAATCATTGATGGAATACTTACTCCCCTGACAGCTTATTCAGGTAGTCTGCGCCACTTAAGCCAGCGTTATGCAATGCATGAGTGTCAAATGCCCTGGTCTCTAAAAACACACCTTCAAGGGACAGAATTAAAGTAAATAACCAATAAATAATGAACTAAGTAATGGATTTAATGCCGAGATGTCTGATTAATTTCTTACAATAACTTTTGATTTTTGCGCAGCTTCGATTTGAAACAGATGTCAATTGAAAATAAAAGCATCCCTGGAGCGATTCAAGAGTGGTTGGTATTGCTCGCGTTGCTTGCGCAGGTGGCGCAAGCTTTACAAGAACATTACTTTATGAGTCTTTGCCTCACAGAAAATAACACGTCATTGGGTAATAGTGAGCTGCTCTTAGAACCAGTATTCTCTCTATCGATTACAAGATAATCAAGCTCTAATCATTCATGATTATTATTCTTTTTTTTGGTGGTTTTTAACATACATAATCCTGACTTTAACAAAATCTCTAATCTGATTGGCTATCTACATCTCTGATTTCGGCACTAATGGTACAGAGTAATAGAACAATACGCCCCTCAATACGCGTCATCACGCAGGCACACTTGAATGGCTTCTCTTTTTTTCCAGTTTCTAGCAGAAACGCTAGTAAGGTCTGTGATTAAACAGATCGGACTTCCACTAGGTGGTCGTCCGGTTTTGCTAATCACTCTTTATGATTGCAGACTTAATTGGACTCCACTTAGACCCATTATTAAGTGGACATGAAATCGTTCCCCTATTGTAATAGCGCTTCCATGGTTAGGTGTTCGAATTTGGTAACATACCTTCTGAAGAAAACACAGCAACGTTGACTCCTCTGGAGAAGAGTGAGTATTCTTGATTATTTACTTTAATGTAACCTCTACCACACCCTGTTTTACCGGGGTCGTTGCAGCCTTCACTTCGAAGAAAAACACTCATACTTGGTTCTGTCAGAATAAAAAGTTGCTTTTAGCAGACAAAATTTAAAATCGTGAGTAGATTCATTTCAATTCAGGGTGGATTCATTTTAAGTATAAGCGTTATAGCCTAAAAATAATGAAGAAATTACAGAGGAATGAATCCACCCTCAGTCTCATACTAAGTGCTCTGCAGTGTATTTCAGTGTGAAGGTGGTAAACGTATCAACAGTTAGGAACTAGACCCGTTTTCCCCATCATTTAATGGTAGTTCGCGTAAAACGCTGCGCGTGTTCCGGGATACAAGATGGCAATGTGCAGAGATCGTGAAAAGTGATGCGAAAAACGCGCGGAGGCATGAAAGAGATGAAGCACAACCGCCACCTTCCCTGGATCACGCGCTTCTAATTTCCGCTTGGCTTGTCTCTACTATCTGAAAGCCTGGTACAGTCTGCATGTGATAAGCGCATTGTTGATTAATTGATTAATTGATTGATGGATGGATTGATTTGATGATTGATTGATTGAATGATTGATTGATTGATTGATTGATTGATTGATTGATTGATTGATTGATTGATTGATTGATTGATTGATTGATTGGTGGTCATAGGTATTCTATGTGATGATGGCATATCTTCTTACGCGGTGGACTGTGTTGAACAGCAATTTTCAAGGTGATCACGCTGGGTCCCTGTGCTATTTTTCGCTGCTCCTGTGCGATCCATGATGGTTTCTGTGCTCCAGCATATCCAATAAAAGCAAACGAACTTCGGTGCTCTATCATGATTGGTTCAGTAACGCCCAGCTTCTTGAGAGAGTCCCTCGCTGGCTGCCAGTGATTTATAGCGGAATCCTGGGTGGCAATCAGAACAGCCTTCCTGTAGTAGCGCAAGAATGTATATTTTGCATCATTCAAGAATGCAACTTGTATTTATAATTGCAAACAATGGCGTCACTATTAAAGCAACCAAACATTCAGACAGGTGTTAATGCAAAACAACTTGTGCAAAAGCCAACAAAGACCGATCAAACTAAATTCTAACTCCAGTAGGGCGACTAACATCGGCTTAAGTCTGGTAGGCTGTGCTTTTTATCGTTTTTTCTTTTATCGTTAAATTAATTTGCTTACTTATGCGTTTTTGTATCAAGAACACGGGACTGTTGTTGTCGTTGTTGTTATTGTTGTGGTTTTACCTAAAGTGTCACTTAGCTTCTGCAGCTTTAATGACCTTGCTGTGTGTAGTGTATCTAAGCCCAATATATGGTCATGTGATACAGGTCAACGGACTCTCCATTTTAACCTTCGTCAACTGGCGTTGAAATGATAGGTTCTTGGTCAGTGTTGCGGATGGTTGCAATCACCAAATGCCTTAATACAAAGTATTAAAAAAGACCTGATTCTGGACAATACACAGGCACACCACAAAACAACACCAAGAAACACCCTTTCATATGGATGACGTACGTCATAAAGACCGGTAAGACAAATTTAAAGCAAGAGGCACACCTACACCAACCCACGGCCTGGCCAGTACCTCACGCCTGCTCACAGCCATATCACCCAGGCAGTGGCAGCCATGGACAGCTCTATCTCATCAGCATGACAAAACCGTCGGGTCAATGGATGGGGGAAACCCGTGTCTCAAAGACCCGCTTGCTGCCGTGGCGAGTGAAAAGCACTCCTTTAAGCGCCTGCTCCACACCCCTGCAGGCCGTGGGTTGGTGTATGTGTGCCCCTTGCTTTAATTAAGTTTGTCTTCATAAAGAACAATAGCTTATTCTCAAATGCATGTCTCAAAAAGTGTAATATTTCACATTCATTCGTTTGTCTCGAGGAGCGGTCAAACCACACATAAAATCCATAGGTGCCTTCAAATGAGTTAATATTAAAAATGTCAAAATTGCTGTCCTTTCGGTACGCAAAGTAATAACTGAGGAAACTGGCACTTACTCCCCAGTTATGGTGTTGAGATAATCTCTCATTTTTTCACCAGAACCAGCAACAGCATAAGTATCAAACGCCTTTTTATCAATGACTGCGCCTGTTCAGGAAAACGATAAATATGTTAAAATAGATAATTTTAACATGTAGTGATACCACGGGCTCATTATTAACAATTAATCACATGGAGACTAATTACGATATGACGAACTATGCCGATCGAGGAGGGGATTGGCCAAAATAGATAATAAACTCCGTTGAGATTTGCGTAATTCTTCATAGGAAAGACGAATTCAGTAATTGTTTTATTATTAATTCAAAAAAATATTTCTAAAGTTCTTAACACCCCCACCAATTCGTAGACACTTTCCCGTTTTCTCGGCAATGTTTCAGAATATAAACTAAAACATTGGCTGCCGTTTCTTTTTCGCATAGCTTTAAACTCTTTCGAGTTCTGCACTCAGCAGGCCAAAACAGTTGAGCTGCAAGGTGTCACTACATTGCATGCCAGACGGCAATATACAATCATTGACGGCAATGACTGTATATTGCCCGTTTCCTCCATGTTTGGTCAGCGACTGCTGGTTATGAAGAATAGGCCGCCCCATGTAAGAGAATCGGGATTCTGGAAAGAGGGAAATTTTTGCATTTGGTATATTCGGAATCCGGAAAAATTGAGTTTTGGAATCCTAATTCTTTGAAACCACACTAACGATTAGATCCGGAATCCAAGTTCCAGTGTCAAAGAATCCGGAATCTAGAACCTGGAATCCGGAAATCTACAACATACTTGGATTCCTGAATCCAAGACTGTCTTGGATCCCTTACACGGTGCGAGGCGGGAGAATTATAAAGCCCAATCAGAAACTGCACAATAGCCCTCCCCTCCCTAACATTTTACGGGCCACACATCCCCCAAGCTTTACAATGTTCTGCGATACACGTATTTTATTTATCCGCACTTTGATCCTCGCCTGTTATTTAGCCTTCGTGTGCGTTGCTTTCTCTATTTGCAGTGTTTGGAAGCATGTTATTAAGATTTCAACACGTTTAAAGTGAGCAGTAATTCTTTGTTTACATAGATTATTTCACACACGTGAACTTGCTCAATCCTAAAGTTTCAATTTACTGGGGAGGGGCATTAATCGTTGTTAACTTGGGATGTCTTAGTCTTATTTCACCTGTTTTGGTATCAGCAACGACGATGTTAAACCCTCTTTTACGAAGAGAGTGGTTTACGCCATTAACGTACAGGTAAGCAATGCCACAAGTGTCTGCAGTTTTTCCTGGGTCGTTGCAGCCTTCGCTTTTAATACGCATGTCCATGAACTTAACTGCAGATGATAAAAGCCACAGCAATTAGTCATGTGCATTGGCTATTTTCGAGTCCCCTATAATACGAACACTCTGTTTGCCCACCCCCCCCCCCCCCCCCAATTTTACATAAGTTGTTTATTTCTGAAATGTGTACATGTTTAACTATTTGAGCGATTCAAAAATAGAGAATTCACCTTTGGCACATCTCGTAAAATGCACCTTGCTTTCCCTCCCCCCAAATTTGGCATAACCTTTTTATTATTATTATTAATATTATTACTATTATTATTATTATTATTATTATTATTATTATTATTATTATTATTATTTCTCCAGTGTTACAGTCGTTCCAAGAGAAATTGAGGACAATACCTAAGCAAACTTTTGTGGGGCAAACAAGTTGTATTATGGGACATGTGCATGCAAGTTGTGAATTTTGAAACTGTAAAATATACTAGGCACTTCTCTGTTAGCAGAGGCCTCTTTTCCCGCCTATACAAGGAAAAAGAGGCCTCAGTGCTAGCAGGGAAACTATTGACATGAATATCCCAGATGAAATTCACATCTCGGAATCTCAGTTAAAAGGTCCCGATCGACACAAACATTGAACAGGCAAATACACAAAAAATAAACAAATCAGAATAATTGAATAAATATTTTTATTCTTTAGTAAGCAAATTAAAAACATACCTGAGACTGCTCTCCGTTGGCGCGGTTTAAAAAAACCTGAGAGAAGTGTAACAATAAAAATGCAATTTATGCCATATGCCTATTCGCAATAGAATATCAACGAATTTAAGAGTTGCAAGCGCAATACGTTACAATGATAAATGAAGAATGGAGCTGTGTCACAAAATTTATTGAAGTTCAATATAAAAATAACTATTCAAACGAGAAAGGAAGGAACAATACAGTAAATCCAAACGGAGGCACGGCTGGACAAACTTGAAGAATATAACTGCACTTTTCACAAACATGCGAACTCTAAAGTTCAAAGCCGCCTTCACAATTGCGTTTTTCGCGGCCGTCAATCATAATTACGATCACAAGCAAGGAACCTTGAAACACAGAAACACACGAAACGGATCGAAATGCACCAATCACAAATCACGAACCATGACCTTTTGAACCCGTTAAAGTAAAGTTTTGTTTCCTAAGAGGTCCGTCAAGATGATTGACGGCAGTCAGTCAGTCAGTCTTCAGTTGGCTTTTGAACTTCAGAATTCGCATGTTTGTGAAAAGCGCATTAAAAGGGATTGCGATTGGCCAAACAGTTTTAAAAGTTTAATTTTGTTGTCACAGTAACGTCTGATATGTGCTTGTTTGACATATTTATCCGACATGAAGTCTTTACTATAAATTTCTCAAGTTCCATAGCGAATATGGACTGTTCATTGGCCGAGGGCCAACCACATGGCCTGCAAATAACTGCCAGCAATAAATGGTCTGCTCATGCGCAAAGTTGTCCAATATGTTTGGCTGCAAATAATTAATATTCTGATCATGTGTAAATAAAACCACGCTTTTCTCCTTCTTGCGATCGCTCTTGTGTGAAAATGGCAGATCGCCTCGCTTCCTGAAGATATTCATTCTGAAAATTAAACTCGGTGATCAAATGATAAATTAAAAAAATCATTACACTCGGTTATCGCATAATGTCATGATTTGTCAGTGTGTTTCGCAGATCAATTATTTACCTCAGCCGAATAATTGACCTGCGAGACACTGACAAACTGATCACGATATTTTGCGCAACCTCGTCTAATAGTAGTCGATTTTACAATTACAGGTGGAAACGAGGCTGAAGTTGACCTTGTCTTGATACAACCCTTCCTGTTTTATTATGTAAATCATGTCTTTCTTATGTTACTGCGTTTTTCACAAACATGCGAACTCTAAAGTTCAAAAGCCGCCTTCACAATTGCGCTTTTCGCTGCCGTCAATCATAATTACGATCACAAGCAAGGAACCTTGAAACACAGAAACACACAAAGGGATCGAAATCCACCAATCACAAATCACAAACCTTGACCTTTTCAACCCGTTAAAGTAAAGTTTTGTTTCCTAAGAGGTCCGTTAAGATGATTGACGGCAGCGAAAAACGCAATCGTCAGGTGGCTTTTGAACTTCAGAATTCGCATGTTTGTGAAAAGCGCAGTAACTGGTATTTTTTAAGCATAATTTCCGTAACAAAAAAAGAGGTTTATATCAAAACAATGTCAACCTCAGCCTCACTTTCACTCAAAAGCTAGGTTACTAAGCCCACAACTGTTGATTATTATTAATTGTTTGTGCAAAGTTCGTAACTCAGAGTTTTACTAACCTACTGGTGGCGTTGATTTACATATCGCTGCCATCATTAAGATGGGTAGTAAAGGGGAAATAGTTTTCATCCTCAACAAAGGATCAGTGAAGTCCTCTTAGACCTAGCTGTTATGCTGCTAATCTGTTGGTGTAAATGACAATTGCATTTTCCCAATTTAGCCTAAAGAGGTTTTTCACTATATACACAAATTTAGGCTATTTAGGTGCTTAAGAAAAAGTACCTTGTAGCGCCTAGCTAAAAGAATATTCAACTCATTCTGTGGGTAAAACCTGTAAACCACTACAATTGCAGTTGTCTCCAAAGAGGATACTGAAAGTTGACATATCTTTTTTGCCAAAGGGTACACATTTTTTTTTAGGCTAAACCAAGAGAGAATGATCTCAACTCTCTTGCCTAAACAGGTTCATGTATAGAGCGTGCAAAAATACTAAGCCCGCGACTTAGAACCTGGTTTTAATTTTCAAACCTGTTAGGCTAAAACTTGCTAGTTAGGCCCCCTCCTAAAAGCTCTTTCAGTGATTGAAAAGTACAAAAACATAATAAAAGATGGATTTTTTAAGGTCTGTATGTATTGTTTGACTCAGATAAAAGGGTAACTTTGAAAAAAAGAAATATTATCGTTTTTTGGTTCCCATTCGATTTTCAGAAGCTGATTGATGTTCTCCTAAAAAAGGTAGCTGTTAGTGATAAAAAAGAAGTCTCCATAATATTCCGTTTATATCATTAAAATAACAGTTCTCTGATAAATGTCAAAGTAAATCTTTAAAAGTCGGTCCTTTAGAACTTCCTAAATTAATTCTTTTTAAGCCGATTTCTGGCTTTATAATTTGGAGGAACACTGATCAACAAAGACGTTCTATGCCAGAGAAATCTAGCAGTTTATCAACTGTATAATAAAATTTAGCGCATGACATGTACATAGCAGATCAGAGAAAATAAGTAAAAAAGCAATGAAAGGCTTCCTGTAATAAAATTTCAGAATTGTCGATCAAAGCCTTTCTTTATAATATGACTTTGTCTTTCTAGACGATACAAGGCAAATGTAATAGTTAATAAGTAATGGTGCTTTTACATACCTCGTAAAGTTTGACTCGCCTCGCTGAAGTCAACCTACCTTAAAATAAAAGAACTCCCTGTATAATCAAGGACAGAATTAAGTGCGGTTGGCCAAATTGCGGGGTTTCAGTTAAATGAGCAAAAGCTAATCAAATATAGTAACTTATATTGAAACGTCATGCGCTTAATGGAACGGCGTTCTGAATAATTCGAGAAAAAAAAAGCGAATTAATTATTATCGTGCCTACTACACGCACGTAAGAATTTATTCTTACTTTCCTTTCTTGTCCGTAAATTATGGTACTGAAAATGTTGTTTGGGTGTTAAATTGTGTCCTGGAGACTGTAACTTTATTAAAATGGAGATTGGATCCTGTAAACTGGAGTGGCGTCAAGTTTCAAACAGCTAAGTAAACAGGATAGGTGATTAACTTTATTTCCAATTCATTTTTCTTTGATTTTACTGTTTTGTGTGCATTACCTTGTCGCTGCGTGGGAAATGATAGTCTGTTTAGTAAAATTTTCGTGTGGTTTTCTCATCTTTGTAATAACTAATTAACATCACTTTCTTACACTTAGTGGAGAGCTTCCAATTTTTTGTAAATGCTCGAACAGTTTCCTTTCTCGAGTGTATCTAAAAGTCTTTTTCTTGTTTTCCGTTTTCGTGCACACTTCAAATGTCGAACAAAGTTTGAGCTGCGCACGCTTGAAGGCTTCATCTTCTTACTTCAAATGTAAACGAACTAGATAAAAAAAACGTGTTGCCTCTGTCAAAAATCTGCTTTGTTACTGCTTGGGTTATTTAGGATCTATAAATATATAATGATATGGAATATCATAGTTTCAAGACTGAAGCACAATGTAAAGAGTGTAAGGCTTTAAAAAAACTTGAGCACACGGTACCTTTGGAGACGCCGTTAACACTCTTTTCTGTAATTATATTCCAATATTAATAGTACACTATAGCGAATGATATTTCCATTGTAGAATGTATTGTGCTATCAATTAGTCCTTTTGCAATAGTTATTCACGTGCATGCCAACTTCCTGTAAGCACGAAAATGATTTTTTTTGGAAAAAATGATTTTAGCTGGAACTAAAACTGCGTTTAAAAATTAGGCAACCTGTAAATTTGCAGCCGTTATACCTCAAAAGAAGAGATTGTTACGGCCGCCAAAAGATAGAAGGATCAGTGCATGGAAAAAACTTAGCCGCCCCGTCACGTTGTGTGGTTTTCGATAACAATCCTATTCAAATACTGAAATTGTCTTACAGTCATCAAATCTTTCCCATACGCATCGCGGGTTTGATCAAATTTTATCCACTGGTTATATTGTCACCAGGCTGTAAAAGGCTTATTGCAAGTGTTAATCCCTCTTTATTTTCTAGATCTGTACGCGGAAAAAACGTTTTCTTATTAATTTATTTTTCAGGCTAGTTTTGTCTAATATAGCGCACTAATTGTATTTTATTTACAAGTTCTCATAACACAAAATTATTTTCCTTTTAAACTCTAAGTATCGGTTTTATTCTTTTAACTGACTTTGCAAATTTTAGCCTCGACATTCTTTTAAAATTAATTCTTGCAAAAAGAGTGAACAATGGACATAACGTTACCTTGGTTCTAATTCTAGAATGAGTAACACTCCACTGCGAAAATTCGATCAAATTATGCGTGGTCGCTCTCATTTTGCTCAACATATCATTATGTAATCTTGATCGAAGGGATTAATGCCCCAAGGAGGACTTTTGAAGCCCACTAGGCCAAACCCAAACGGACATCATTAGGGCATACAGAGAATAATTGCCCAGAATCGAAAAGGGATTGAAATTCATCGTTAACCAGCTAACGATGGCCAAATATTGAAGATGTCCGCCAAATGCTATAAGATGAGTCCACCCTGCGAGCAGAGGTTGAAAAAACAAAAAAACAAAGCAACTACGCGAATGACAAGCGAAGCTAAACTCTAAAAGCCAATTGTAATAGAGAATCCTCTGCTCGCAAGGTAGATGAATCAGTTGTTAATTGTTCAAGAAGAAGATAAAGAAGCTAGAAGAAGAAAAAAAAAGGCAAAAAGACTTGGTGGCGAGCTCATGCAGATACATCTTATTCCGCCTCCTTTATTTATCTCACTTGTCTATTGATTTCAAATTTATACAGAGTCATGAATCACTTGAAAAAGTTTTACGACATCGCCCCTTTTTCAGTCAGCACCTTTTTATATCATTAAACAGTTAGATAATACTTTGTAAAGGATAAGAAAAAACAATCAGCATTGTCAAAGGATGATTGATTGACGATAAGAATCAGAAGAAACAGACAGGCGTCAAGTCCTGAACAGTAAAGTAAACTTGACTTAACCGATGCCTTTAAGACCACCTCATTTCAGTTTTCAAAACAATCATCTTCATCGCCTTCTGAAAGAAAGAAAGAGCATAACCCATTTATTATGTTTAAACGAAACTAAATGAATAAATATTTAAAATGCTAAGTTATAACTGGACTGAATATCATGCGAGCTATAAGTGTACTCATAGACCACTGCATGCGTATTAACCTTGGCTGAGGTGCGGAGCCGTGGAGCACATGATCGCTGATCTCATTTGCTTTTGGTAGCATATGGTAAAGAAGGAGTCCTTCTGACTTTTACACCTTGTTATATCTTCTTTTGTCCCGTTTTCTAAGAGCTCACCACGCCTGAGCCACTCAAATTCATCCCCTTTACGGGTTTAATTCTGACTTTTCCGACAAGCATCCCCCACCGTTCCAGAGCCCAACATATTGCATACAATTCAAGTTGCATATGAAGTTCAAACAACATATTAGGCCCGCTTGAACGTAATAGTTCTTTACTGACTTCACTCGCCATTAAATTTTCAGTCATCCTGAAAACTAACTGTTTCCGAATTCGAAATGAGATGATGAAAGCTTTACTTTGCTATACTAGTTTGCTATTAAGGGGGGCTATTCACAATTTATTTGTTTCCGTTGTTTTAATGGTAAGTCGTATAAAGCCACTCTGAAGACAATCGCAAACTCATAACATCAAAATTCCATTCTGTAGATCAAAGCCAACTTTTGAAGCACATTTTCTTATTTTCGTCTTAGGAAACATTCGACACTGTTAACTTAAAAGACTTAGATTTGGGGCTGTTATGCTGTAATTCAGCGAAGTTATAATTGTTTCAGATATTACGCTAGAAATGTTTTGAAGTTCGCCTTAAAATCTTGTGGCCCCCCTGTAAGTCACCTGTTTCACAGTTGCTTCCAGTGTATCCAGCCACGCAATCACAGCGATAACCTCCAACAAGATCCACACATGTGGCTCCGTTTTTACATGGAGCAGATCCACATTCGTCGATATCTGCGAATTTATAGAATAAGACCATTGAATTGTGTTAAGTATTACTTGCATATAATTACTTGAAACTACACTCAGAATTCAAGTGACAATATGTTTAATGAGCTGTCGGGCTTTTTTGGAATAGTATTAAAACCCTTAAGACGTATTAGAATCAAAGACCACCCCTCCCCCCCTCCCCCCGCTCCCCCTTCCCATCCTCACAAAGAAAGTATATATGCCTTTAAGTTTAGTGTATGTCTCTGGCTTTCGATGTTCAGGATGGAAATGTATTGCAGCTTGCATTACAAAAATTCGTCCAACCTGATGATGATGATGATGATGATGATGACAGACTTCATTAATGCACAGTTAAAATATCAGAAAATAATAGAGTAAAAAATTCTCTATAGACTGTTTTACATATTTGCCGCGTGGGAGTACTGATCAGCATTAAAACCGTGAATTTTTTTCTTAAAGTCATCTAGAAAATTTGTTTTCTGTAGGTCCTCAGGAAGATGGTTCCATAAGTAAGCACCACTGTAACTATACTGTAATACTCTGTGGTGTCGGGAATGACCAAAAACCAGCATGTCTTTTATTTAAAATTACTTCTTTTTAGAGTTCCAAGTGTTAGAAAAGATGACTGAGCTGAGAATACTCAGTTATAACTTCAGCTCAGTTTTGATCAAGCAAGTGGACACCCGGCCAAGATATGGCCCCTTTAAAACTGAAGCTTTGATTTACTTGTTTCACAGTTTCTTCCACTGTATCCATTCACGCAATCACAGCGATAATTTCCAACAAGGTCAACACAAGTGGCTGCGTTCTGGCACGGAGCGGGGGCACATTCGTCAATGTCTATGAATAAAAAGAAAATCAATTGACCATTTATTACAGTCAAACCAAGTCAAGCGTACCCCCTAAGAGCGTACCCCCCCATTAATGAATTTATTATTCAAAAGTTGAATCCGTTGCTAGTTGTAGATTTCAGATTGATCTCTGTATTCTTGTATGTGTAATGAGCCGTGAATTCACACGCGAGGCAGTTATGAAATTTCTACCAGCTCCATTTTCCTGAAATTGATGTAAATGTCTTCTAAGAAGCTTAATCCATTCAAAGATTTCCAATCTGACCAAATACAGAGAAGTTCTCGTAAAATATTCACTGCTCATTACGCATGCAGAAATGCCACTTTGAATTTGACACCAGTTACGGGAACGACTAGCGGATTCATTTTTCAAATAATCAATTCACTGATAGAATCTTGGGGGGTACGCTTGACTTGGTTTGACTGTAAAACGATTCTCCTATTTAAAAATTACAAATGCAAAAATTGAGGTTTTCAATACTTGTTTCACAGTTGCTTCCAGTGTATCCAGCCTTGCAATCACAGCGATAACTTCCAACAAGATCAACACAAGTGGCTGCGTTCTGGCATGGAGCGGGGGCACATTCGTCAATGTCTATGAACAAAAAGAAAATCAATTGACCATTTATTAAAACGATTCTCCTATTTTAAAATTACAAATGCAAAAATTGAGGTTTTCAATACTTGTTTCACAGTTGCTGCCAGTGTATCCAGCAGGGCAATCACAGCGATAACTTCCAACAAGATCAACACATGTGGCCCCGTTTTTGCATGGATCAGTCACACACTCGTCCACATCTATGAATTAAATTGAAAAATTCTTCATTCATGTCGTGTTGTTCACTGCAACCAAACTGCGAATTAACCTCACACTTAACTTAACCTTTCAATATTTACAAGAAAGCTGAAACAATATACTTTGAAAAAAAATCACTCTACTTGTTTCGCAGTTGCTTCTAGTGTATCCGGCCATACAATCACAGCGATAACTTCCAACTTGATCCACACATGTGGCTCCGTTCTGGCATGGAGCGAGCGCACACTCGTTGATGTCTAGAAATTGGGAATAATGGTTATTTGATGGCAGTAGGCTGTTATATTACTACTCAAACTTCCACCAGCTTTTGTATGCTACGACATTAGGCCACTTCTGGGCTGCCTCAAGCCTCTGTTTCAAACCGAGGCTAAGTGCAAAGCCATTGATATGAATACGATTTTTAATTTTCATTCAAATAAAATTCATTTTCACCAGAAATGTTTTGAAAAACTTAGCCTAGGTTTGAAAATGAGAGTTTTTGGAACTCGGAAATGGCCTTTTCCAGAAGGCTTCCTTAACCCAAGCATAGATTGAGAACTCATTGGGGGAAAATGTAATTTAGTAGTGGTATGGTACAGGCAAGCTCGGGAAGTTATCCCTCACCTGTTTGGCAGTTATTTCCAGTATAACCAGATTTGCATTCACAGCGATAACTTCCCGCGTAATTGATACACGTAGCTCCGTTCTTGCATGGGTGGTTTACGCACTCGTCGATATCTGTCAATACATTTAAGTTACAAATGAACTTTATTTTATCCATTGCTTAGCCACCTCTACGTCGAGAAACTATTTTTAGTTACTGGAATTATGAAACAAGGGTGTGACATAGCATAGAAACAGGGCCATAGACAGTGTGCTGAAGAGACTTCAACCTGAGTGACGCTTTTTTTGTCGATATTAATATTTAATCACGGTGAATGTCCCAGGGGAATGGGCATACGGGAAGGCTATGCCCCGAGGTTCTCTTATAGACCGTAATGACAGATTTTCCTTCCCTTTAATACTATATATTTCAACCAACAAAAAAGACAATAGAGAAGTTAGGCATCACGTTTACTTCAAACGGCAAACGCGAATTCGTATCACGTGACCACGTGTTCCCATTTCTTGTCGTTTCTGTCATTATTTCTACACATAAATTACAGTAGTAGTTTCACACAATTTTTTATCCATGAGCATTGTTTTGAGCTGTTTTTATCTGCTCATTTTCTATTTTGAGAAATTCTCAACTTGAATCTGACGTTTGCCGTTTACCGTATACGTAAAGCTTAAACTTTCTAAAATTCTTTCATATACCTGAAGCTTGAACAAGGTACTCAGGTTACCCCTTTCGGGTGGAGCCTCCCCGCTCCTTATAGGTCGTAGGGAGTACCTCCGAGAGGTGAATGACATCACTATGAAATGATCCAGTGCGTTACTTGAATCAGTTTACTGCTAACCTCACTAATATAATTTTGTTTTCGTTTATCAATGAACACCGATGACGGTCGAAATCACTGTAGGATAGCTCATTTGGCAACAAGAACATAAAGAGTACGGATAGTAAATGATATCTGTTTCACAGTTTCTCCCATAAAATCCGTTGATGCACTCGCAGCGATAACTTTCTGCCATATTGACGCAACTACCTCCATTCACGCATACGTTGTTCTCACAAAAATCTGAAAAAATATATATTGCAAAATGCTGAAATATTCTTCTTTCAACGTTTATAATTCCTTTTACATTTCACTGAAAAAGCCGTCTAGCCTGGTTGTAACTGCCCACTACGTGTATGGTACGGGACAGCCAGTCATCAGACAATATTCGACCAAAATGCATCCATGACTGTATGGTCATCATGTCTGATCGCACATGTATAGGATTTCGAAGGGCATGGACAAATACTAAAAGCTATAATTTTAAAAACTTCCATTGTTTGCTTTATAGTCTTCGACGAAAAATCAAATATTATTTGATATAATGCATTTATTTCGCACAACTTTTCTGGCTTAACTGGCTAAAACGAGTGAATGATTTTTGCAAAAAAAAATACCAACCTCGCTCGCGCAACTCTTTGCTTGGCTGCCGATCACGATACTCATAAAACGCTTTTACGATTACTGAAGTAGGACAATTCAACCTTTTCCGAATTAAATACCTATAGCACATGTGCCAGAACAATGAACTTGATAACATATACCCACGTAGTTAAGACAAGCTAATCTTTTCTTGTATAATACCGTCTACTTTCTGTATGTTTTTGGAAAATAGTACATCTTTTCTTGCTCGGTATATATTTTTAAAAGAATTATTTCTATGGAGCCCGATAGATATTAAGTAAACTCACTTTTATACATCTTGCAACATTTAAGCGTTTCTATGCAATAAAGTCGATTGCATGATCCCTTGTAAAATCCAGCCATATAGTATCCATCATCACAGCTACTGAGGCCTTTATTATCAAACGATGAAGTAATGGCTTTATCTATACACTTGCCATATTGGTTCGGTAAGCTATCTGGCTTGCAGCACTTTCCAAGTTCAATGTTAGATAGCCAGTCCTCCTCGCTGGTACGATACAAGCCTTGCAAGAAGTAGCCTTCAGGGCATACTGCCCATTTGTTATCACTTTTTAAAAAAAAAATAGGGAAAAAAAAGGAAAAAGCAAATAACAAGTAAAGAAAGTTTAGAATATACCAGTAGGGCATTACGATCATGGCATGAATCGTATGTCAAATATCAATTCACTTGAATTAAACAGCAGTTTTATTCATGATTATCTTTAAAACTTTTACCGTTACCTGGAGGTTTAAAATAGATTCCCTTAGGTCAGAGATACCTTTTCAGACCGCGAGCGGTCGTCCTCCTTTCCTCATTTGCCACGCGGAGGAGAGATTGGCTTCCGCCCTCGTTCTTCGCGGCTTCACCGCCCGCCCCTCACACGTGCTCTCGATCTCCGTGACTCAAAAGAAAAATAGGAGACTGCTCCTAGTCTGATACGTTTTGATCTTTGTGCAGGCTGACTGCTCTGGGAACAGATGTATAGCTTCACAGTAAAACTACAAGGCGAATTTCCAAAAAAATGTTCTTTTTCTTTCAGTTCTTTCTTGAATTTAAAGGTAGTCTTCAAGAAAGAACTGAAATTTCCGTATTAATATATCTAGCCGGATTTTTATCATTATTGCCAAATGGACCTTTTTGCGTCGAACAGTTTTTTTCGGCCAAAAACTATTCTCCAAAGTAGCCATTATAAAAACTAAGAGTACAACCATTGCTTTTTTCTCGTCTTCTCCTTTCCTTGTCCTCGCTCTTTCTTTTTCTCCTTTCCTTTTCCTTCGTTACTGTGATTTTGGAGCTTGTCGGGCTAAGGTAAGAAACATGCCTTTTGACGCCTTTTCACTCAAATGACTGCAAATTTCGTTAGGTTAGTTGTCAAAAAATCGGCTAGATATATTGTAGTAAATATAACCCGCTTCAATCTAATTTAAATGAAATGACTCGATTTAGTTACAAAATTATGGTGGTTTCCAAGTTACTCAATACTCACCTATTTAATTTAACCCACCAGTCGGCAATTAAACAAGTTGACTGGCTCTCTCTACTCGGCGAAGGTGCCTGGCAGCATTTAGCTTTTTCCAGTAGATATATTTTATCGTTGTCCCCTCGATTTGTATTGCGTTCCATTCCTGTCATGTATTCCATAGTTGAGTCACATAGTGACCATCCATTTTTATCGAAGCTATACCACCAGTTCGCCATGTTACACTGACCCCAGCAAACATCCACCATAAGAAAATAAGCCAAAACGAATACCAGGTATTTCATCTCTGTAGTTTTTTAAAAAAATTAATATAAAGTCAGACGGAAAAAAGTTAAAATAAATTGCTTAGTGCAGAATTATGTACTTAGGTTTCGGCTTCCAGTCTAAATCCTGAGATGCCGGCCAAATTTAAAGTGGCGATTTCACTAAGATGGAATGGTGGAGGCAAGTAACAATTAAATATTATGGATCAGTTTTATTCTTCTGATAGCATAGTGCCGTAGTAACCATTTTGAGAAATTAGGGATCTGAAGAAACAACGATAACGACAAAAACGAAAACAGTAAAAAGCAGTAGGGGTAGGCTTAGACTAAACGTCAAACTTTTCATGGGATGAGCTAAACTCTAATTTGGGTGGACCCAACAGACGATCTAAACTTAATTTAGCTCGGACGTCGAACTTAGGACGCGTCGAGCCAATCAACTGAATCAGACCAAAAAGCAATTTTAGGTGAACGAGGCTAAAAATAGGCTATCATACAAATTTTTAATTGATTAGTTTCGTTAGTCGCATGTGAAGATCGACGTTTGTCCAGTAGACTCAGATCTTTAGGGTGTACCATACGTTTGTTGGACGATCCAAACTCATTTAGACGGGCTTAGCTGAGCCAGAAGTGGAACTTTTCATGAAATTAACTCACTAAATTTGGTTCGTCTCATGAAAAGTTCGTCGTTTGGCCTAGTCCTTATAGCAAAGCAGTCTTTGCACGTGATCACGAGTTTTTTGTACATTTCTTTACCGTGACTGCACGACTTCCGCGTGGTGAACTTCCTAATCTTTCGGTTTATAGAGGGCGTGAACAAAGGAAACGATCGATTTTACTTTATATTTTTGAACATAGATACCACAAGGTCAATTGTTGTTGTTGTTGTTTTTTTTAACTACCTATTTTCAAGTTTTTTTTTTTAACATACCTTGACGCAGTTCTGCGATCACTAACTTCCGTTGTAGCAGCAGCGGACTATAAACAGCTTCAAAGGTATCGCTTACCTTACACTGAGAAGCAAACTAAGAGAACAGTAGTATAGCTAAAGTGCAATAATAAAATATTACTTTAAGTTACAAACCAATGGAGTACAGCTAGATAAATAACGCACTAAAAGTAATAATTTTTTTACAGGTGTGAATTTCTTCTTGAGCATGTGGTTTTAAAACATATCTTCCCAACATTTTTATTTTAATTTATTAGCTAAGGCTCATGTTTGCTTTTGAAAACTTTTAGTTGAATTCTCGCAATAGAAACGAATAAGTTTCTTTTTATCATATCCATCGTGCTATGCTGACTCGTTGCTTTCAGAGCAAATTGAACTGATAATGCGACTCTCGATCATGTACAGACATTTGGTCAGTTTATAATTTAGACAAATACGTTGGTGAAGGGGATACTCTCAGAATCATGAGCAATCGACGAATTCGAATCTTCAGTAATCGGTGCTTGATGCTAGCCTACAAAATTAAAAGTAATATAAACTTTTTCTTTATGTGAATGTAGTTTCTATCTTCCCCTCCACCCATCTGAAATTTTGGAGGATTCAAGACTGAGTCCCTTTTTGGTGACGAAAAAAGGTGATATAATATTTAAAAAAAAAAACAGAGTGTCCCCACGATACCTTTTGGAACACTTAGTACCAGTCTTATGGAGAAAAGTTTAGAAAAATTTCATAGAAGAGAGAATTTTATACGTGATAACGTGTCTGAGCATTTGACCTAACGCAAAAAAAAAGAAAAAGAAATAATAATAATAATAATAATAATAATAATAATAATAATAATAATAATAAATACTTTGGACAAGCCGAAACAAAATAACTTAGTTGCCACTGGTAGTTTGCCAAAAACTACGAAGTAAGATTTACTGTTATAAAACAATCTAAATACATACAGAAGAAAATCCAATCGCTTTTGTTTTCCTCAATAAGTTATCTTTTTTCACTCGGAGACAACGTACGACGACGACGTAAATATTGATGTTTGTCTTCTTTTAGCATTGATCCGCAAACTTTGCACTGGATAAAGACGGCTCTTTTGATTGCCCACAATTTGCAAATAACGTTATTGGCGCAGTGAACAGTGTACTTAAAGTTAATTAACTAAAACGGAAATCACTCTCGACTGATTTAAAAAGATACAGGTTGCTTATAACGACGGAAAAACGAAGGAAGCTTGTCAGGAACTGAAAAGGCCGCGTAATCGTGATAAATCAGTAATTGTTTTACGATGAAGTCACTTGGAATCATAGTTAAAAAAGGGCCCCCAGGGGGTCTGTTGGAAGTTTTAGTCGAGGTGTGCCACCCAGGCCTTCAATCCCCGTCCCTGCAATCGTTCATTTCGCTGTCCCTTACCATGTACAACCTGGTTCATCATCACGATGTTTTACGATAATTGAATTCAATACTGATGTTTTATCAATCAATCACCGAGTTTGATTTTTAGTGAATATCTTTGGGAAGCGAATCGATCTGCCATTTTCACACAAGACTGAGATAGCATAAAGGAGAAAAGTGTGGTTTCATATACGCGACAGCAGAATATTATTTGTCGCCAAGCAAAGTTGGGTGACATTGCGCATGAGTAGACCATTATTTGCAGGTCACGTGGTTGGCTCTCGGCCAATGAAAAGGAAGAAAAATTGCATCGAATGATAAATAGTTTTAATGGATCGCCACATCACATCAGAGGGGGCATAGCTCAGTGGTAGAGCATTCGACTGCAGATCGAGAGGTCACCGGTTCAAACCCGGTTGCCCCCTTCATCTTTATAGGGTTTTTTTCTTCTTTTCTTTTAAATATGCATTTCGTAAATGTATACAGATTTATACTTTGAAATGGAAGGAATGTGTAGAAGACAGAACTTTAGCAAAGCATTCTTTGTAAAGTTATGAATATATGAAAATCATATGTGTTTGTAAGTCGCTCAGCTGTCGCGGTTCAAACCTTTGACCTCCCACGAGCTAATCTCGTACCTCAGTTTTTAGGGTACGAGTTTACCCACGAGCTACATTCGATTCGCTGAGTTACAAAGGAACTTTCGCGCGGAGAGCAAACCTCTTGGGTCAGTAATGTTGAAAGCGTAATGTAAGGTGTTAAACAAAGAAAGATGAAAACGTTGTTTACTGTCCGTATCACACAACTACTAACAGGGTAATAAATATCCAAGCAGAGCGCGAGGTAGACTTCTTATCCGCGTGGTTCTAAAAATATTTGCAGACGAATTACCTGTGGGGATGCTCTCTCTATATTAACCTTTATACTCTCTTGCTAAAACCCATTGTAGTCACTAGGCTTAGATGTTATGCTACCTCAAATGAACACCCACAAAGAAAATGAAGTTATTGTGTTCAATGTTCCCATTTTTTATCACTTTTTATTCATGTTTCAATTACTTTCAAATGTAATTAATTGTAGCCAAATGCAGTATCACTACATAATTTAAAGAGGGATGGTATGTATAACTACCCCCGTTATAGTAATAAATTTTACTTCCTTTTTTCACATTGTATTCTAATTTGTTCCATTTTCTATTTCCCTTTTAAAATATTACATGTTTATGAATGATATATATCACCAAAGTTGGCGGTTTTTATACCCTTAACCTCGGGGCATGGAAATATTACAATATATCTTATACAAAAAAGAATCAAAGAAAAGTCTTAATTTGTGATAATAAATAATAATTAAACTCTCAGAGCGATTTTAAAAATTCTTTAAAACTTGATAGGTCAGCAGCTTTTTTTAAAGGAGTTTCTAAAATCGCTGCGCTGCAAAAGAATGGCTACTAATTTTAAAAGTCAGATTATTCTTACGTTTCAATCAAAATCTTGAATAATTCACCAGTATTGACGACCTGTATTTTTTAACACAATGTCATTATCTTTTATCGTTATGAAAACTTGCTTCGCTAGAAATTAATTTTATACAAGACTTAAATTCTGATCCTTTATACGCAGCAGATCAAAATTCAAAACCACATAATAACTTCATAACGATAATAATAATATTAATAATGATAATGATAATGATAACAAAAAAATAATGATGATAACAATAAATAACATTTGCCACTTTTTAAACTGTAGGGCGAATAAGGGATCAGTTGAGTGGAAAAGCGTTAGTTCTTATTGGTTATTGGTTGCCTAGGATACCATCGAATAATCATGACTTTACAAAACTTGTCCATCAAAACAATCCCACAAATCTTCGCGCCGAGAGCTTGTCTCAAAAAGTAGTTTACGGACTGCGCTCGAAAAAAAACTTCCAAAAAGATGTTTGCTCATATTTAAACCTTAAATTTCGGATAAAATTTACTTTACATGAACTTACCTCAAAGAAGTACTTCGAGATATTGACTATCAAAAACCCGTTTAGATAAAGAAATACAAAACAGCTCTTTTTGCCCTCATTTCTTTTTAAGACAAAAAGTCTTTTACGTTCATAAAAACGTGAAAAATCTACCTTAAAAGCTAAATCGAAATTAGAAATTGAACCAGCATATCCTCTGCCTCGAATGAGCTTTTAGAGACGTTTTTATCATCCATTGAATGGGTTTAAGGGGAATCGTCTTGAGCTACAGAATAAAGCGCTCCTTTCAATTTATCTTGTCATTTGTTCTACTTGAGCAGCGGTGTGACTAATGCCGGACACTTCAGGCAGCCCGTCAAGGCAACAATGTGTCAATGTTGTAGTTGAATCCCTTTTCAGGATGGTAAACAACTACGTAAACCAATATCATGTTAAGCTTTTTGCTAAGGGTCCCAACCCTGATAACCTAGGCTGATTACTGGTTTACACTGAGAACAGAATTAACCTACAATGGTGTACAACTTAAAAACATCCAAAGGATATTTTCTTAAGGTATTCTGTTTTCGGAAAACCGCAGTTTTCGCGAAAACAATTTTCTCATAGGTCACTGCTCGGATAGTTTAGTAGTTTGCTGTTATTTCGTGAACTTCTAATCTGGTTTAAGGTAGCGATCAACTTTGCATTGCTCGAGTCGGCTGACTTGATTCTTCTCTCTTGAGCTTCGATAATGACCTGCTTGGCTTGAATCACCTCTTGCATTTCCTTCTGTTCTTTGCGAAGCTCAGATTCAACGCTCACCAAGCGATCAAGCAACTCCTTCATTTCTTTGTCCTTTTCTTCACGCAGTTTCTGAAGACTCTTCTCGCTCTCGGCGAGTCTTTCCTTGAAGGAAGCAACCAGCTTATGTGTGCTGGATTCCTGTAAAATTAACTGCTCATGTGTCGAAGCTAGATTCCTTTTTGTCTCCAGCAGCTCCTCACGAAGGTCACTGAGCTCTTGTTCATACTGAAAGAAGAGTAACGAAAGATGTATTCTTGAAATCTCTCGAGTTGCTAACATCAACTTCTTCACAGAGTAGGAAATTAGTGACAAAAATAATGATACAATAAAGTTGACATTCGACGAAGGAATTCGACGAGTTTTTTCTGTTGTTGTTGTTTCAGCGGGGGTAGGCCAAACAGGGTGATATAAAAACTTTCCTACGCTTCCATTGACATCAACAACAATAAATTGATTTCTGCGTGAACTATTGTGTTTCAAAACTATTATGGCTCAGAACGCTATAAAGAAAGGAAATTTTAGCAAAGAGGAGCATACCCAAAATCCATAAACTAGACAGGTGGGGTAGAACAAAACATGAATTCAAAGACATCATTAAAACATGTGAAGTTTGAACATTTATTATTATTTGCATCAAGAGATAGAAAGAGTTGTTTCAGCCTTACCTCCGCGGCTGTTTTCGGTTGAAGGACGTCATAGCCATTCTCAAAATCTTCTGTCCCTATCCTGGGTGGCATTCTCTCCCAGATTGTGCTGTTACAAAATGAAAAATTAATCATGAAAAATAAGACGTAAAATATAAATCGTCGTTTTGGTAGGCTGCAGGTTGAGCTTGAAAGGCGTAATCGAAGAGTTTACAAGCAAATTGATTGTATATTGCAATAGCTGTCTTTTGTTTACCTTCCAAAGCAACAAGAATTGATTTGCATTCGAAAAGTAGCGGGACAAGCAAGAAATGCTTGGTTTATTGAAACCTCAAGGGGTTTGATAAATAACTTCTACCATTAACACTCACTTAACCAAATAAATAGTAAAGCAATTTAATGACCGTAAAAAATCTACATGATAGAGTTCATCTAGGTGGTCGTGCGGAACACTTAATTGGTCCTTACGGTTTTCGTATTCAGCTCATAGAAGCTCAAGAATTGAACTCGAGCGGCACCAGAAATAAGTCGAATACGATCATATTTAAGTAGGGATCGGATACGACCATGAAAGAACAAGTGAGATTTGTTTTTACAACATCAAACTCCTTTACTAAATCTAAAGGGTATTGGAGTACATGTGCAGATGTTTTAACTGCCGTCCAGTTATAAAATCCCAAGACCATCCGATACACTTACAGAACACTTACCCTAACAAGAACTGAGGTCGAAGCTATTGACTTTTAATGTACACTTAATGTGAGTTTTTCCAAATGATTCATAACAATTGAAAAACTAATAAAAAGGAGCATACGGCATTTTATTAATAAAGAGCACTTCTTGGCCTTCTTTTCACGAGACGTAAGCTTGCTTTCGTTTATAAAAGAAAAGAAACTGCTTGGAGTTCAAGAAACTTTTCCTTCGAGGGACTTAAATTAGGGGTCTTACATATATCATGAACCGGGTAGGGGTGGGGGATGATGATAATCCAGTGATGTGTCTACAAAATATTCCCAACCTTATCTCTGTAGTGAGCAAAAAATTCACAACCCATTCTTTTTTTGCTTTTAATGCGACACTTACCCGGTTGGACTTGGTGTCCGAGGCATCTTTCGCACCCTTCTTCTTCCAGCTCCTTCCACGCTGCTGGCCACACTGTGCCAACTCTCCTCGCTTCCGCTAGAACTGCTGCTGGTTCGCGATGGACTGCGAGCCACGTGACCGGGATTGAGGAGCTTCGTTGCACTGCCACTTGTGCGTGATGATCTGGGAGATGAACGAGGTGAAGAGGATGACGAATAAGCGTCTTTATCGCCAGATGACCTCCTCAGAGAATCGGTAGATGCATATGGAGACGGTTTGGGAGATGTTGGAATAGGAGGCGACGTTCTGTTGAGAGAGGAAGTCCGACTTTGATCTGTTGTCATCGAAGGGTTGTTGCCAGACGGAGATCTTCGAGGTGAGACTACACCGTTACCGTATCTTTGTCGCGAATCAGGGACAGCCCTTAGCTGTTTTTTATGGGTGCTATCTGCTGACCGGTTGAGACTGTTTGAACTTGATTTATCTCCCTGGTAAATTACCCGAGTTTCACCAGCGCGATCAGCATCCACATTTGTCACAATTTGAGGCGCTTCCAAGCGAGCCCGACGTTGCGAATCCGACTTTTTGGGCGGCGTGGGAGGCCTTTCGGAAGAACTTTGGTCACGTTCAAGTGAATTTTGATCAGTATTATCATCTGAGGCAATCGCTCTCCGATAAGACCGGCGACGAAGACTGCTGTGTACATCATCACGGTAAGATACTCGTTTCCTCGGTGATAAACTAGGAGGATCAACATCAGAGATGGGAGAGAGAATCGAATTATCATAGCGAGACACTGTCAGACTATCTGGCGGAGTCGGGGTCGGTGAACTACCATTGTAGACAAGATTTGCGTCCGGTTTGCTCTCATTCGATGTATTTTGGTTGCGTCTGGGTGATTTCATGATCCTTATTTGTGAAACTGGCGTAAGGGTTATGTTGTTCTTCTCTTGGTCTGTCACAAGGTCTGAGGACGACGCCCATTTCCGGTGCGCCACCAGACTTTCATTTCCGAGAGCGAAATTTCTCTCAGAATCGTGGTATATCTCTTGGAGTGACTTTAGAATAAACTGTAACGGCCGAAGGGTTTCCAGGGTATCCTAAAAAATGTACCGAGAGGATTTAATTGTCAGAAATGGAAACATTTAAACACAAAGGGCGCAATTTCAGAGAGCTAGAACTTAAGAGAGCCGCACTAGGCAGAACTCTTTGAAACAGAGGATAGCTTAGCGGAGTTACAATTGCCTCATCATCATCATTATTATCATCATCATCATCATCATCATTATCATCATAAACTTTAATACAGTGTCTAAGCGTTCTAACTCCTCTTGGCAGTAACTGGGGGCACATAAAGAGATGACGAGAGTCGTGGAACGATGTTCTTCCTCGAGTAATTTAGCCTCCAGACAAGCGACCACCGGAAATCCGTCAGCGTTAGCAGGCCAGGAGAAAATCAGTGTAAGAGAAGAAAATACAAATTAAGACGTTAACAAACTAACCTGGTTCATGGTACTGGTTTGATCTTTAAGGATGTTGAACATAAGAGCCAATTCCCGTCCACTGTCGATGATTCCTTCATATTGGTTTTCAATAGTGTCAGGCCTCGACTGTTGGCAAGAAGACGAAAAGTGAAAAGTTAGATTGCTTGCAGTCCGCCTTTTCTCTTAGCTCCATCGGTTTCTCTCGGGTTTACTGTTCCGACAGCAAGCTTTTAGGGGCAAAATCCGCTCGCGTGTACGCGTACTGCCCCAGTGACTTTGAAGAAAATAAGAGACTGCTCGCAGTCTTGTAAAAGTAAATTTCTTTTGTGATCAAGCAGAATCTGATTTTAGACGTCATAATCACTCATTCACGTCGGCATAGTGCTGGAATGTCTTTAGGAAAGAGATGATCTCGTGCTTAAGGCGAACTTTAGAACCGAGCAATTTTAGCTTTTATTGTGAACCAGAAATGTAAAGTGCTTGAATAATGTTTTTAATTCTCTCTGCATCAGCGAAGTGTCCTTTGAAATTAAAAACGACCATGACAATGTCGACTTTGATTAAGCAGCATTCTCATAAGTTGTACTGATATTTGCGACAACTTTTCTCTTTTCAGTTTAATTAAACAACTACTCAGTTTATAACTTACTGAGATATCATCAAGAAATCTCCGCATGTTGACGAATTCCTTTTCCACGAATCCATTCATGAAGCCCATGTATTCTTCCTTTCCACCAAATCTGTAAAATAACGGTACATGTCGATAAATACCAGCTTGATGCCTTAAAATCTTTGAGGATGTTTCTAGGCCGATATTTGGGAGTGTTGTTAGGGGCTTACACCCCGGGGAGAACTCAACAAAGTTTTATACCGGAAGGCTCCGCCCTGAGGCCCAACCGCTTACGCTGTAACATTTTTGACAGAAACGTTACCCCTTTCGTAGAAGTTTGCATCCCCTTTTAACTGCTGTAAACGCGCTGTCTTTAATAAGTAAGTCACAAAACCAGAGCGTTTTCTAGAATTATTCCCAGCCATTAAATGGATCTATTAGCCCTTTTGGGCTTTTTAACAGACCGAACTGACAGACTTCCCTACCCTCATAAACACGTCAACTGGTAAAATCCGTACCCCTTTTGAGCGGAGCCGCTCCATAAAGGCCATTATAGGAAGTACGCCCCCGGAGGCGAATAGCTCCTACCCCCATCACCTTCCCCACCTCACAATTCACACCAAATCAAACAAGGGGACTAATTCCAGGGTCAAATGTCGAACTTCACATGAGACGAACCTAATGCTAATGAGAGATGACAATAGCTATTGTTCACTAGCATAAGAGTCACTAACCATGGTGTAAAGTTCTACGTTGAACCCTGCTCTAACTAAAAAGTTAACTGTGGAAGCGTTTAACGGCAGTAAAAGACAGTATGGGAAAATGTCGTTACCTCGTAAAGTTGGCCAAATTTTGCATCACCTTAGCAATCAGAGTTAAGGCTCTTGATGTTTTCTCGTCTGGATATTCTAAAAACAAAGAACACTAGCTAGATTAAGCCCTTGTATGAAAATACACGTTTTCTCCGACTTCTCACTTATTACGCAAGGTTCCTTTCAGGACCAAACATGGCTGATATTCACATCGTCAGCTCCGCTTTCAAAACATTCAAAGGCCAATTATATATATAATTAAGCATATCACCATTTATAAAATAACTAAGATAGTACGCGAGCTCTGATTGGCCGAGAGGAGTGTTTGCATGAGAGTATGTAAACATAGTTGTGGCGTCAAGTTGTTTGGCTTTTGGCGCGCTAATCACGCAAGCACGAATTTGAAAAAGTCTTCGAGTTCAAAACTCGACAAGTTTACTTTATTTACCCATTCCTTCGTCGGCTGAAACATGGAAAATCGTTACAAAGAAGGTGAGTCAATTTTTCTTCGCTTAAGTTGATATTTTAAGCGAGAAAAATCCGTATTTTTCGTGGACAAGATTTTGCGACTGGTAAGACTTTCTCTTTTAATCAGTGCCATACAAAGAGTTTTGCGTTTTTTTCTCGGGAAAGTTATTGTATAAAAGCAATAGAAAACTTTTTTCCTGTGTTTGCATAGCCTGATGTAAACACTCAAGGCGTTGGGAGAATTCTCGACAGTTATGCAAACCCTCGACTTCGTCTCGGGTTTACATAACTGTCTCGAATTCTCCCAACCCCTCTCGTGTTTATATCAGGCTATGCAAACACGGAAAACGTTTTGTACTGCTTAATTATTATATCCCGAAAGGAAAGTTTTTCAACTGATCATTTCATTACTAGGCAAAGAATCTGGAATTTGTGTCGGTACAATCATCTAAGAATGGGTATACTCCCGTCAATTTAGCGTGCTTTCTTTTAGACTCCCCCGCAGCCGTTTTTGTCTCGTCACGCAACGCTTTGCGTGACGTGGGAGACTGATCATCGAGGCAAAAGACTAACTTTTTTCACACTCAACGAAAATCACTAACCTTGCACTAAATGAAACAAACTTGGCGAGAGAATAGCAGGACATAGAAACCTCAAAAAGATGGAGCCACTGCATAGAAAGAAGAAAAACGTTTTTGTTAGTATCACATCCTTATTTTCTTTTCGTGTTCCGGTTTTGAGATCCAGAATTGAAGAAAGTTAGAGTAGCTAAAAGTTTTTTCAACAACTAACCTGATTAACTTTGTACTCAGATCTTCGCTTCTTCCTTCGCACCAACGACGGAACTCGTAAAAAGTCGTTCGCAGGTCGCTGAGGAAAGAAAAAGCAAACTTGAGTTATTTCACATCGCAGGGCTGGTGGACAAATACTCAAATTCGCGGCTTTTTAAAGATACTTTGTCTAAACGTTAAAATTACAGGACCAAAACAAGCGACTCAACTTCAAATTCAGCAAAAAACGAGAGATACACTAACACACGATTCAGGAATAGTTACAAAACAGATTTGTTTCAGACTTTTTACCTGGGGAAGAAGCAGGACGAACACATGATAAGGTTCCAGACCTTCTCAACAAACGTTTTCAAGTTCTCCTTGTTAGACTCAATATTTCCGGAGGTCTTTTTTGATGGGTCGATCTAAGAAAAAAGAACAGTGTTGTTGTCACTGACAAAGGTAAGCAGTTCACACGGAGCTATCTTTTACCGAGTATGAACTGAACACTTTTGAAATTGTTACCAATTAAACAAATTTCTAAACGTTATGTGGGTACTGTTACGTTATGTTACGTTATATTAGCGTTGCGTTATGGTAGTAATCGCAAAGCTTTGAGAGGACTTAAACCCACCAACAATAGAAAAATGATTTCTTTGTTCCAGGTTTCAAGGTTCTTTTTCATTCCTCAACTAATCAACTAATCCCAAGGTCCTTTTTTAAAGAAATCAGCCAGGTTAACCGGCATGGTTCATAGCATAGTTTTCGTCGTTGGGAACAGTGCTTCAATTATTTTACCTCGCATTCCTCTTCAGATTCATAGACGGACTGAACAAAGTCACCGAGCGTTTCCTGCAAATACTGCAATAAAACAAAAAATTGTTCTTATAGTAAATGTCAAATAAACAACACGCATATTGGAACTCCATTAACACAACCACGGATAGTCCATCCAACTTGGTCATAACAGCGGAATCCTCCTATTTACGGGGCAGTGTTGCATTGTGTACTAAGCCTTTCTGTAACCTTGTGATGAAAAAACTTTCTGTTGGCACATATCGTTAAAAAAGCTCATTTACATACTCTGAACAACTTGCAAGAGATTGATTGATTGATTGAATGACTGATTGATTGATTGACAGATTAACAGATTGATTGATTGACTGATTGTGAAGAGAACAACGTTTGGAGGGTTAAGAGGGTAGTCGTCGTGGATAAATGAATGGATTACCGTTTCTTAACAAGTCTGTAGACTGGACTTCTCGCTCTGATAAAAAAAGGGTCGCATGAGGGACTTCCACTATGCTGACGATACAGCCAGTGTTAAGTAAGTCTGTAAAATACGTTGCTGTCTGTTTAGACTAGGTCTTGACTTCTTTCATACGATTTCTGTCAGTTTTCCGACATACAAAAAATTAACGCAGAATTCAAGGGTTAGTTAAACTTTTATAAACTGCTGCTGACTTACTGATTCACCAATCATTTTCATGTAGGAGTCCATGGCTTTTGTCGCAAAGGAATTACCGCGAAAAACAAGATTTTCATCTTCTGTGAGACAAAAAATAATACATCCATTTAGCAAACTTTCATAGTTCACTAGAACAAGCAAACAAAACAATTAAAACTTGGTATACGGCTTACCCAAATTCTTGACTTCCTCCATAACAATAGTTGCAAGAAACTCCGTTGCTTTTCCACTAGCTTGAAGGATTCTTAACAACACTCGAGAGATTTCGTCCTAAAAAAGTGGTTATTTGGTGAAAAAGGGAGATAATAGTTACAAGAAACGCTACACTTACAATCTTGCACTGACTAAGTTTCAATCTTAAGTGATTCCTTTTTTCGGTGAACCATACAAGGGCACTGAAGCGCCTTGAAAATCGCACTAAATTGTGAATTCAATGATAGCAAACATTTCATCTGACACAACTACTAACGTTACTCCGTCATTCCCCACTTCAGAAAATCTAAGGGGGATTGGTACAAGTTTTCGGCGCAACGGTTTTTGGGCTCGTTTTGGGTGGACAAGCGTTAGTTGCCTTGAGTACCATCGACCAATCATAACTAACCATTGTCCACCCGAACCATCTTAGAAATAGTTGCGCCAAAGGCTTCTACCCCTGATTCCCCTTATAATTTATCGAGTGGGGAATTGCAATGCATCGGCAAAAAGCAATCATTTAAATGCAATGTAATTTTTTTTATCGATTACCTTGAGCTTTACGCTGACCACTGGTTCCAAGGCTTGGCAGACTGTCATGTAGTTACGCTCTAAATACTAAAACAGAACACACCTCACATAAGGAATGTAAAATTCTCTCCAAATCTCAACCATTCCGACTTTTAAATTTGTTAAAACATACACTTAAATATTAGAGGGCCGGGTTTTTAAGGAACCTAGCCTTTTTGAAAGAATATGTCATCAAAGTAAAATAGAACTAAAAGAAACTGAAACAAAATAGTTTTACCTCGCGCAATTCATCATAACACTTTATGGGCAGGATTGAAACTTTCTAGAAGGAAAACAAAAATAATCGTTAACCTTAAGATATATGCCTTAAGCCCTGTCTATACCAAATGCGTTTCAAAAGAATGCGTTTTCGTTGTCATCCAAAAAGCATTCATCGATTCGCGTCCACTCTACCGTTTTGACGCGTTTTCGACTGTCTATACACTAAAAAGTTCGAAAACGATAGAACTGGACATATGACGTAAGTTGAACTTCATGCGCATGCTAAACACGCGCTGGTGATATTTTTGGTCATCGTCTTCATTTTGATGTGTTTTCGACCATCCACACTGAAACGATAGATATGCGATCTCGTTTTGATCCACTTTCAAGAGCGTTTTCAAATCGATGCGTTTCCGATGAAAACGTTCAGCGTAATAGTGTGGGCAGAAGGCCTAAACGTATCGAAATATCTGCGTTTTCAAAGGAAAACCAGGAGCCCCTAACCCGGAGAGAGCTACTCCCTTCTGGCCATGCAATGGTGTTTTCACATACCAATTTGTTTTTAGATCAATTTTGCCGCGAATTTGGACTATAAAATAATTCTTGCAAATCATTCAGCAAAAATAGTATTTCTGATGTTTGGATAGCATTTACTTTTTCTTTTCGTCATTATCGTAGTATGGATGTGCACACATATGGAACGGTGCTTCTATTTCGCTGGAAAAATACTCCAAAATCATGCTAAAAATAAACTGATCTGTGAAAACGCCGTTGCATAGGCTAAGTGTGCGATTTGCACGCTCTAGGTTTTGGGGTTCTGCGGAAACGCATTACTGTGGACTAACGGAGCCTTACAGACAAACGAGCAACAAACAATGCAGCAACAACAATGCAGCAGCTTCTTTGAAATTAATTTTCTGGGGAAGATTTCAGCTTACTAAAGCACAAAGAAAAATAAAAAGCTACCTGGTATTTAAACTTGAGTCGGATGCTCGGGGCTTCTCCTCCATTTGTCTTGCTGGTCTCCATAGTTACAGGATACCATTTCTCCACTTCAACACCGACTTCCAACGAGTCCACTGCTACATCCACAGATCCTTCAGTAGAAAACGAATAAAAGTTTAAAGTTAAATTTAGCAGGAAAAAAGCATCTACATACACGAGGAAGGGGTTCCCCCAAAGATACTTTAAGAGTTAGTAAGAGAAAGTAAGAGTAATATAGGCAAAGTACAGTCGACCCACCACAGCAGCTTCTTTGCAGAGATGTAGATGCAGAGCAAAGCGGCTTTTGAAGAGAAGTGGCCTTTACTTAAGGCCACTTTTGAAATAAAAACGAAAAGCAGCTCATTTTCAAGACAGTTTAAGATAAACTGACAAAGTTGATTTATCGCAACCTTTCGATTGTATGGCGAAATAATAAAAGATGGCAATTTTTTAAGCTCGGTGAACAAATGTGAAGATGAAATAATCAGCACGTCACGAGCGTGGGATCGTACGATTGTACTTGGTATGTTAATTAGTGACGCAAAATAATCAAAGATATAATTCCATACTAACCAATAGGCTTTCTTTTCTCTTTCCGGTTTTTGCCATCTGCTTCCTTGTAAATTTGCACCGTTACGGTCTTTACTTCAGGTAAATCACTAAAAATCAAACGCAACACATAGAGAAAAAAATCAAAATGAAAGTAATGAAAAAATTATTTCAGAATTAGCACATTCTATTTTTGGTAACCATTTCCCTTATCCGGTAACGTTGCGTCACGTCACGTAATATAACGTCACTTTCATATCAGTTGAACCTCTACTATATTTCTTTGTAATTACATTTTCTCCCCAAAATAAAGGAGCAATCTGCTACCCTTCATTAAAGAAAGATTAGGTGTTCATCACTGTTCGTCCAAACTTTACTCACTTGAAGGCAAAATTTTCTCCCCAAAACAAAATGTCCGACTTGGGCTTGGACGATGTTTTAGCGTAGATAACTTTGTCAAAAAACAACTCGCAGTAGAACCTAAAAGTTCAAAATAAGTAAATAAATATATGAAACGAAACAAGAAATACGTGTTAAGTGTTACGTTTTAAGGATACAACTTGTACAATAATTATATTAGCCGGAACATATAAAATGGACAATGAAAATCTAAAATTGTACGACCAAATGTTCTTCATTTTCAGACCACAGCCGGGTTAAAATTCCATTCATTAAAAATAAAAACCACATTCAAATTTTCTCCTTGCTTGTCGTTTTGCAAGGTCGTGACTCTGATTACCAATTCGGACGGAAGTATCAGCGGGCGTTACTAACACGAAAATTGAAGCATGGCGTCACGGGCACCGCCCTAAGCAGAATTGAACTACAAGGTGGAGTTCCGATAAGGTAAATCTCCCAGCTCTTTTTCGATTTTTGAGAGGCAAAACAACACTGAATTGACCTTTCGGTAACAGATAACGAGAACTAGAATTCTAACCGTGGAAACAAATGACAATTGATGTTACAGGTATATAGTAATACTCATAAACCAAACGTAAACAAAAGAAATGTATCTATATACATCGCACATTTTTCATTCTACACGATTTGGTAAACAACTATAGTCAAACAGCTGATGCAAATGACAATAAAGTCAATTAGTTAAATTGAACACTGAAATTATTCAAGTAAGCGAGAACCTAGTATTCGCATCGTTGCCTTTTGAATCTGAAATAGCTTCGCCGGTTGGAAACGTTCTTTGAGCGCCTTACCGTCGTTTTGATTTGTCCGTTAGCCCCTTGGCCTCAACGATCCACACTGTTAAACCAATATCTGTCCTGTACTGAATATCTCTGGTCGGCTGGATCGATTTCTTGATGCTATGAAACCGAAAAAATATATAAAAATAAACATGAAATGTATATAATCTTGTAAACGTGAATAAAAAAATATATTTCATACATTCTTACGCCTTCCCCTTTGTGTATGTTGTGATTCAGTTTTATCGTTAGTTAAAATTTTATTTCCCGTTGTTTTGGGGTATGATAATGTATGGTAATGAGTTTAAAACAAAGGGAAATAAAATTACACCAAGGATAAAATTGAATCACAACATGTATCTCAAAACTGCAACCAGACATAAACGACAAACTACCAAAATAGATTAATAAATGAATAAACAAACTAATGTTTACACTCAGAAATGGTAAAAACTCAAAGCCTACAAAGTTGTAACTTGGCTTATTTAATTAAATAAAAATGATAACGACATCATGATTCGATATACTGTTCTTTCACAAAAAGTTACTCGAAAAGGGTATTTAACCAGATTGGCGTCTTTTGGGGTAAAAAAAGCAAAGCATTTTACCTGTTGTACACCCTTTGCCAACGGACCATGTTAATAATTCTTCAAACTGATAAATTATTTTCACACGCAGGTTGAAGACCAGGTTGAGTATAAACAGTGACTATTACTTTTGATCACGTCTGTAGAGACGTGTTTATTTTCAAATGACGTCACAATCTTTCGTTACGTTAAGTTTTGCTAATAAGGAAGTATCCATCTGGGTGGAGTATATCAGGAATATACCATCTTGAATACAGAAAAACTTTTTCCTTAATTTATTTATGCCTCAGAAAGCTCTAGTTTTAGTTTCATTTATGACAGGAAACTGTCAGAAAATTTGTTTAAAAATATAGGTATAAAATGTAGCTATACTAAATAAGGATTTTTTTCAATTTTTTTAATGGACTTGAAAACTATAGTGATATCAAAACTTTTCAGAGGAAGTTGTATAAATAGGTCAAGGGCATACGTATAGACATTGTTAGCACAGCTGTCTAAGCTTTTTAGCATAATGATATGTCACTTTAGACTTTTGAGGTCGATGCAGCGGTAGAAGAGTCTTCTTTCTAGGAAAACACAACCCACAAATTTTTTTCACGCGAACGTAGCACTCTTGTTACGCTGCATATGTAATTCCACAAGCAGTTTAGCTTGAGTGGGTATAATTTACTTAGTAGGGTACCGTATGCAGTAGTCAGTTGTGTCGTCGCGCAATAATCCTCAACGCAAACATCACAAAATCACAAATGTACCATTTTAATTGGTGACATGCGCTTGCAAGCATTGTGAACTCCCGAGGAACGGGATCTGGTCTCACCAGCCCCCCCCCCCCCCCCCCAAAATAAACAATGGAGGGGGCCGTTTTAAATAACTAGGGGGTATACGGTAGCTCAAGGCGAGATAACAAAGAAAAAAATGGGAGGAAAGTGAAAGAAGAGAAAAGAAGAAAAGAAAAGCAGACTAAAGAGCAGTCAACAGTTTATTCGTGTGTACTGATTCACCTTACACCTTTATGGCATTAGATAATTGCTTACCTTACAACCCATTTTTCCAGCTCTTGAGAACTTCGACAAGAAAAGTACTTGGTCTCATGAGGCGTGGTTACTTGAAAACAGTGCTGCCTCGAAAGAATGCTGGGATGGATCGGACGGACAGTCACGTGACCACTGATGGACAAGTCTACGCTGTCCTGTTTAAAAACGAAATTAAGAAATTACAGTAATGGCTTGATCTCTTAACGCTAGAAATTCACTACCTCGTTATTAACTAATTAACAAAAACTTACAAACAATCTCGTCTCAAGAACAAAATGTGTATCAGTACGAACGAAGATACACCATATACATACTTTTTTGGCCATCTTAGCTAAAGAAGAGACAAAAAACAAACTGCGGTGATAAACACAAGGAAATATTAACGCATTTCTGGAAAGAAAAAAAAAGACTTAAACTTGACGTTTCAGTTACTTATTCTACATTTAATTTCTGTTGTTACTCAACGGTTTATTACTTCTGAAGAAGTCTGTTGGAACATACGAAACGTCAAGTTTAAGTTTTTTTTTCTTTCCAGAAATGCGCTTATGTTTCTTTATGTTTATCACCGCAGCTTGCTTTTTGTTTTTTCATTTTGAAGATACAACGGTGCAACATTTTTAAGCAATGATAACTTACTAAAGGAATAGAGAGAAAAATTTCTGAGTTATTATCACTCCAACTTTAATTCCTAAGCCGTCTTGTTTATCCTTATTTAGTCTTTATGTTTTCAGGTAATAGTAAGTTAAAGCACGTTACCCCTGAATGAGGGTCCATTTCCAATATTATTTTCCTTTTTTTAATTGAAATAGCATCTTTTTCTAGGGGTCACATTCTAAGTAAAAACTTCTGAATAGCATTTTCCTTGAAATTAATTTAAGAATTTTAAGTCGATTTTTGTCCCATTGGAGTGAAATATGGTTGGCAGCAGAACTTAAGTTGGGAGCGGTTTCATGCACTATAGTTTAATTCTTTTATCTACCGACACTGCGTTGGCAGCAAAATAGAGGCATAATATAACAGAATGGTTTTTTAATGAATATAATTTTTGCCACAAACGAAAAAGAAAGAGCTTACGTTGTCCAACCTGGAAACATTCAAAACAAAGGAATCCCCGAAATTTCAAAAGCTGAAGGGTTCCTAACGTCAAATTCCTTTTCAAATTGTTCTTTGTTAATCCGTCAGCAATTCAATGTACCACAAAAAATTGACTGGGGTGTCAACATTTAATATAATTACTATTCGAATACAAAAGACCTCTTTCGTCCACCCTGTGCATTGTTCAAACAATCGATCATGAAATCCGACACGCCACAACAAACATTACCGCGAGTTTTACTTCTATTCTACGAATGGACAAAAATAAAAGCTGTTTCTACAAAGATTGTCGAAATTTGTCTACTTCGGTCTTTTCCTGGTTGGTTGTTTCATGTTTTTGATATATTCTAGTTGAGGTAAATTTTCCATTTCTTCATCCTATATGGGCCGAAGGTTCGCGTGAGGCTCCAATAATAACATATCTTTGTGTTTACTTCTTTTCTCGTCAAAGAACAGAGATGCACCGTTTTCTGTCCTTTATAATTGTATTTGTTTGCCATTGGTGTGTGGGCATAAAATGGTCCAGCGAATTTAAAACCGTAACGACCGCAATCTTTGTTCGGAAAAGTTCTACGGTTCGCGCGGAGACAATCCGAAATATAATCACTCGAGCAAAAAATCGATCATCTAACCTCATTTTCACTGGCAATGATGACCACTAACAGGTCTTAATGATAATTACATCTTATGCGGACTATATGTTGCTCCGAGAATGTTCCGAGATTAGTTTCTAACCAGTACATAACATCAAAACCAAAAAAAACCCTCTTTTTTCATAAATATTGTGAGAAACACGATCAAATTTAGGTATTTGAATGGTCTCAAATATATAGTCAGTTCGACATGGAAGACATAACGAGAAGGAAATTTAACTAAACAAACAGTCAACTTCTCCCAGCTATTTATTCTCTGTGTTTCTCTTTCTTTTTGCTTCCTGTTCTGTTAATTCTACCACATATTTTTAAGCTATATCTCGGTTTGTAAGGCCTACAGTACATAGGACACCAAATTAATCGCTATGACGCTAAAATAGTAAATAAACGTGGCTTTGAACTAGAACGTATGTACTCCAGCGCAACGAAGCTACCCGCACTAAAGTTCACTTTTCAAAGCCTATTTCACTTAACTGTCTCTGGCGTCTCTGGCTCTACAGAGAGTTTATAAATGATGTAAAAGATCGGTTGGACTTCATACAATACCTCAGCAACATAGATCATCGCATAGTAGATATTCACTATATAACGTATTATTGCTCTAGAAGTACTATTTAAAACAATGGATCACTTACAGTTGTTGTTTTCATTTTGCTATCCAATGTCTCCTGCGACCTCCATCTTATGGGCGGTGGACTAAGGCTTAAAAACCCGCTAGAAAATGAGGAATGATGAGTTGAAAAATGATTCAGCGCCGTTCCTTAACTATCGCACACTAAACTAGGCCCAGTAGTCTTGCACTTTAATAACCAAACAGTAAGCTAGCTGTCACCGCAAATATCTGATAATTATACAACTGTCGTAGAGGCCAAATGACCGATGAATGATTCAAGTAATTAACTTATAAACGAATTGGATAAAATTAAAAATGATTTCTAGCAAGCAGCTAATTGGGTGAAAATATTAGAACCAAATTAAATGACAAATGGAATCGGCGACATTTAAGAACTTAAGCCATCAAAATAATGGCTAATTTATGCATAACTTGATCTCTAAGTTTTCTTTGGAGTACAGTTAGGAACACTTCTGTCTGCAGAAATCATTTCAGCTTGGAACACCGAGAAAAATGTTCGCCAAGCGCTGGGAAAGTCTTACATGACCATTTGTTGTTAGTATTAAGATATAAGTTACAAGGTTAACTTGTACTTATATGGATGAATATATATTAATTTTATTTGACTGTAGATCTAGAATTGCTCGATGCACACAAGTACATCGCCACATAAAACTTGAAAGATCAAACAAAGTAAGCAAACTTTCTTTATGCGTTCTAGACAGCAGAAAAACGGCAATAGACTGCTTCCATTGTAGGGTTAAAATGATACGGAATGTAAAAAAGGCTATCTAGGAACCATAGGTATGGCTTTAAGAGTATATGCTGAAAACAACGAAAAGCATATGTAGCACTGTAAATAAATAAATGTACATCCTTTCATACACAAGCCGGCTAAGTCAAAGAAGTACATCATGTGAATTCAAGCCTTAACTCTATAGATTACGTCAACTCAAAGGAAAATATGGGAAATATATTGGAATAATGCACTAGGTAAGAAAACAGCCCAATATGGAATTTCTTCGACTGAGTTATAGCTTTTCAGACTTAGTTATAAATTAAAGCTAATTTGGGTCCAGATTATAAAAGACTTAACTATGCTGCCAGCGACTTGGCAAAAAATGACGATTTGTAGAAGGCAAAAGCCTATGCAACCGATTCTCGTTAGAGTGGGTCGTAGCCGAGACGACACCAACTTGTCGACTGCAGCCTACCGTGTGATTGCTTTGACCGCTTGGGTTGCCTCCGACACATAGATCGTCGGCATCTGCATACTTTTTAGAAGCTGCGAGTCATCCATGACATCTGCCGTCAGAATAATTACCGCATTTACTTTTCATTGTTATCCAGCTTGACTCTTTCAACCGCAGATAACACTTCCAAGCAAAATGCTCTAGACGAAGTCGTTTGAACTTTACAAACATATCTGAAATACCACCCGCTCAAACGAATAATGTTTGGGGCAATCACAATGTAAAGGGATTAAGCCGGTTTTGTTCGGCATTTCACAGCTTTTGTATACGCGCTTAGTTCAGTTTATTAAAGACGAAAAAATACTAAAAGATTCAACAACCAATGGGAGGAGAGGGTCATTTAATGTCGCCTCGCAAACAGCGTTTTAATGAAGGCAATTAACTTAAATAATTTACCATTCTATCATGCAATGTTCTTTGACTCATTATGCACAATTACTTTATTCAAAAAGAGATTACAAAGCACTTGCTGTGACATTTTAGATATCCCAATTATTCCAGACCAGTACAAACAGTGTTATTGCACGAGGTTCAATAAACAATACAAGAAAGAAAATTGAGTAAGGTGGAATAGATCGTTCAGAAAGTTCACTCAAAATTGTGCCGAAAACCCAGAGAAATTACTTAACAAGAACTGTAACATTCTGTACACAACCTTCCTAACAGTTTATTTTTGGTTACGTTTCTTCACCATCATGTTTTTTCTAGGAAAAGAAGTGAAAATTGGGCATGGTAATATAGATCGTTAAAAACATTCAACACAGACTTAGTGGAATTCCTATGAAGAAAATCGTTAAAAAGAGTAAACTTTCCGATAACCCCGAACCCCTAACTAGACGTGTAGTTAAAGGAAAAGTTACTTCACAATTAGCTATTTAAGGCAGGATATCATCTAATTTTACAACTTTTAAACCCTTTCACTCAAAGTGTGAACGATGGAGTTTTGCAAGGTGGTTGTAATTTCTGAATCTGTGGACGAAATCTTGCAGTGTGAACACTGAAATGAAAACTCCCTGCTCACAAGGTGATGTTAGCTTTTTCGGCATTAAGTAGAAAACGATTATTGGAAATTTTGTCGAATTTGACCTTTACGGACTTCTGGAACTGAAAGGGTCAATATAGGTAAGGTTATTAAAAGTACATGATTCCACACTGAGATCTTACCCGTCGTCATTGTTAACCTTTCTTGGAATAAACAAACTTCTTGAGCGATGAGACCTTATTCCATCGGCAATTTTTTTGGAAAAATCCTGCAACAGATAAAGAATTTTGCGTTAAACAATTTTCGTCGTTAATCAGTAATCGTTTGGCAGTACTACTACTATTTTTAAACCCACTCTATTCAGAAATAGAACCAGCGGAAACTTTTCTATATCAGGTACCGTGACTGTGAACTTTCCCTTTTCCTAACTAAGATTGTTGCATGGGAATGCATGATTAAGAAAAATTTGGACATACTTTGGTTCATAACCCCTCAGAGTTGGCGGAATACTTTGATAACAGTGGAGTCGCATTTCAGAAAGCTGGAAGAAACTGCTAGAAAGCATCGGAAAATGTATAAGCAAACCTGTTAAAATTGATAGGGAGGCAATTATAAGTTTTTTGCAAGTGGAGCTGGCAAAGAATTAATTTACCTTCATTTCAAGGTTGTGGGCAAATGCAGCTATAAAGTATAAAGTAACAGCTGCTGAATTTTGGCGCCTAAACTCCCTTTCACATTGTGCAAAAGCACTGCTAAGATTTAATTGTTTTTCTGGAACAAAACCCACACGACTTTTACGAAGCGGAGCCGAATCAGACCCATTGATCACATCGCAGAGGGTGACTTTTGTCGAAAACCGCAAGAACGTTTAAGCAGTATATCAATGCGATATTGGCCCAACTTGCATTCTTCCGCTATCATAAGAAACTTGAATAATTACAGTCAGAAAACGCAATGTGAGTTTCTTACATTTCAATTTGAAAAGATAGAAATACAGGCATAGTTTTGACATAACCTGTAATATCTGATCAGAAATGAGGACATTCTACTTGAACAAATGCTTCAAATAACAAAGTTTTAAAATCGACGATATTCAAAAGTTTCTGTCAATCCTGCATTAAATCAGTACTTAAAACAAAATGCCCGAATATATCGCTACTCAATTTAAATTTACCTCGAATCAGTAAAACTCGTGTTGAGGGCAAAAGTCGAACTTAGAAGTCAAACTGAATTTGACAAATGTAAAACACCTCGTCACGTGTCTGAAGTTGTAATTTATAGATCTGACTTGAAAGAGAAATAAGTAAACTTAAGTCAAGTTATTATCTTTAGTCAGGAGCGCAATTTATTGAAAATTTTTTAATACTACCTACCTTAGACATGCAGTGTCAGTTCGATGGAAATCGTTCACAGTCTTTTTCCACAAAAACCAGCAGTTAGCACGACGAAGCAGAGAAACGGAGGGACAAAGGATAACGCGTTCTCGTTTAACTATTGAAGCGATTCAAATTCTTCTTAATGTTTGCCTTGAGATATTTTCACGCCGCGCCTGTTTATGAAAAATGCTGACAAATATGTAATTTACCCCAGGCCCGCGACCGTGAGCAATTGATATGGCATCCGATGTTCGCTTTCTTGTTTCTTTTGTTGTCTTATCTCATTCGATCATTAGACAAAACGACCGCAGCTTCTATAAATGAAGGTGTTTGAATGAACAAACCATTTTTGCATTACGCTACGAATCACTGGCTTGCTTGTTAAGGAAGGAAGTGGTTATAGTCGGTGACGAAAGTTCTGAAGAATTGTGCGCTAATTCAGTACTGCGTACAGCCTTATTTAACGGCCTTCAAGGAACATATCGTTATAAACCAATGAAAATAACCAGCAACTTAGCTTAAAAATAGGGTTAGTCCGATTGCTGAGATCAAAAAAGCGCTGTTTTGAAACTTCATCGCAACAGAAGCCAAAATCAAAATTAATCCTCCTATAAACAATAAAAATAAAAGGCTTTTTGATGATCAAAAATACATCATCAGATTATGACTACATCCTTGGTACTTCGAGAACGGACCTCTGGAGCCCGGGTAACTGAGACCATCAAAAACAAAACAAGTTAGACCACTTTAGGTCACCACGGAGGAACTCAGTAAATACAGCTCAATATCAGACTATCAGACAGACTGTTTCTGTCAGTTACTTTCAGAATAATTTTCATGACCCGCAGAGAACAAAAAATGGAAGTGAACAAAAGAGAGCTTAAGAACATCAATGCTTCTTTCAAATTAGGTTATGGTAATTTTGCATTTAAGCTCACACATCCTTAACAAACCTCTTGTATCACAATAATACTGACAATAATTACCACTGTTATCTCCAAAGATAACGGTTTCGCTTAAAGGCAATTTGCAACTGGAATCAAAATTATTAACTGGGAACACGCAACGTTAATTCCCTTGATAATTTTAGAGTCCCCCAAATTTCACCAGTCACACTTAATAAGTTGTTCAAAGAAACATCGTTAAGGGGCAACTGCAGTATCTAAGAAAATTGTACTGTCAAGAGGGTTAACAAACCATAAAACATCAGAAGAAAAACATAATAATTACAATAAACCACTCTTATACAAAAGTTCTGGAGGTCCACTTACTTTCTTTAAACGAGATACTTCGTTAGAATAACCGTTTTGCGACAAAAATACGCAAGAGTGACCATTCAAGTGAAACTTCATTAAAGAACTTTGCTTTAGTGTTTTACGTCAAATAATAATTCAAAAACATAGTTATTGATATTTTAGTAGTTTTCCCATAGGAACGTGATGTGATAAACCAAGAATTAAGGTGATATAGCTCTGTTGATCCTTTTCTGCGAGCAGAGGATACCTTTAAGAAGACTCTGCTAACAGGATGATTAGATAGCTTAAGCAACTACTACTACGACGACGGCGACAACTTCAAAAAACAATAGGTTTAATGATCAAAACAACAGCTCAACGTGCATCACTCTTTTTAGTACATTTCTTTGACGTCCACTGCACGCTACAACGTGAAACCTCCTAATTTAACGTTTTATGGAGGACGTGGACAAACAACGACGAATGTTCCTTCCTCTTTTTGCACTTGAATAAAATCCTTACGAATTCAACTCCAGGAAAAGTCGCCTGCATTTGACATATTGAGCGGGTCCAAATAGACGCGATTAAGTCTGAAAGAACGCAAATTCATTCGTTTAGAGACGTTTTCATTGCCGTCGTCGTCGTCTCTGCTTAAGGTCCCTAATAGCGATATGTTGACAGAATGGCTGTCTCTAAGACTTTGCGCACTGTACGCGCTGCATGCACGACACTGCAGTGAATCATTGTATATTGCATTGGATTGCATATTGTAATTGTAAGCAATTCCTTCCAGGGGACACGCAGTCTGTAATCACCTTAGAAGTCAATTTAATTTTGCGATGAGACTAAAATTATTGGTGCTTTGCAAGAAACGATGAATTTACCAGATTTCGATCAATCTTTCCACTTTCCCAATTTTCAACTATACTTCCAGACAACGATAGGCTGCGTAGCAAGCGTTTCCTTGTGGTTTCGGAGCAAAGAAAGACCGAGAAACGACAAGGAACGGGATTTTCAGTGTTTGCCGCGCGAAAAATGGAGCGAGAGCCCCATTTTTCGCGCGGTCTTTGACTCTCATTCCTCGTTCTTTGCTCCGAAACCGCACGGAAACGCTTACTACGCAGGCTAAGACAACGACAAAAGCAACAATTTGTCCATCTAGCGTCCAAAGACACCTAACAATAACTTCAGTACACTCAGCTACGAAAATTTGCTGTTAATTTACAGTTGACGTCATTCGTACAAAACTCGACTGGATGTAAGAGGTAGAGCATGTAGAGCTAAGGAAAATGGTGGACGATTTCACGTCATGAGAAGACGAAATAGCCGAACTACCGCCTCAAAAATACCAATCAACGGATACAAACTGCTATATGAAATTATCTGGAATAACAAACACCTTTATCCTTAAACTGCCAAGATCTGATAAAAGCTTTGAAGACGGACATTTAACATAGAAGTAAGCAAGTTATATAAGAAGGATACGAAGAAGTTTGGAGAACTCGGAGGTGCTATATAGCTGCTAAATCTGCCTAATTCTTCATATCTTACGAAAGCCTTATCAACTAACGGACTAGAAAGTGTCTGTTTTGCAGCCCACGAGAAATAACACGATGTTTCCACCAGACATATCCGTCATATTTTCATATCAAATCAAAGACGGAGAAATTCCAAGTGGGTTATACAAATAGCAAATTAGATATTGAGATAAATCTTCACTTCGATGACCCATGAGCAGAGCCGAGCATTTTTATGTAATTGGCAATTTCCTCACCCTCTTAAAAACTATGCACTTGGAGCTTGATCTAAAAATAACTTATGACGAATTGCTCTTTTGTTGAGTCATGTATGGCCAATACAGACAACCTCTATTCTCACTTTCTTCTGGAACCGTTGAGTAAAACGATTAAAAAGTAGTCAAAAGTTGACAGCGCGGAAGAGAAATGAAGCTGAGCTGGAGCAAGGAGACAGAGGAATTTCAAGTGAAGAATCTCGCATCGTTAACAGTCACACGGGCCAAGACAGATACACTTAGCGGAATTCCACAAAGTACTACCCTACGAAAGTATTTACTTCCTTTAGCAGTGTTCTACTTCCCCATTGACACAGCAACCCAGTTTGTAACAAAAATAACCCCTTCTGTATTTCTTTTCTTATGCGTCATTAAGGGTGCGTTCGATTGTGTTTACGGAATAAGAATATGATCCAAAAGTTTTGTTGCAAATCTCTTATTTGGACTACTTAAACACTACATAGCGAACTATTTTTTATCAAGCAGATTTCTAGATATTGCAATGCACTAAATGAACGCGACAATAAGTGATATCCAGAATTTATTCCATTTATTAGTATTCCAGAGTATGGTCGATCGAACACGCCCTTAGTAATCCCTTAATAGAAAACTTACACTCAACTTTGAGGAACGGGTGCCATTTTGCCCTCCTTGCAAGAAATCTTCGGAGAAAAACCGGCGTGAAAGACGAAGACGGTGAACACGGGAAAGACCTGCAACAACAAATTGACGATACAAACAATGTGAAGGAAGTTAAACCATAGCAAAACATGATATTAAGCGATTAAGAGTTGGATACGAAAACAAAAACAATTTAGAACAAAATCACTCTGTAATATCGACCTAAACCAGGTTTTGCCTAAATAGCATCTCATACCCTTATGAGATTTCTGCTCTTTTGTATGTGTGAGACTTGATAATTTCTTCTAATTCATTTTTAGAGCGATCTATTGATGGGCTAGCAAATAACAATGTCCATTGCCATTTAAAGCATCTAAATATCAAACCTCAGTTTATTGTATATAGTTTCACTGTTGAGAGAATTATTTCATGTAAGCTGCCTTTTACAGCATGTTCAAGCACTCGCAATCAAGTTTTGACGAATCAAATTTACTAGTCTTTCCCAGTCGATGCTAAAATGAGAACTTCGCTTTAAACGATACCAAAAATTATTGGCAAACACGTTATGGTCAAATTTACAACAGTAACAGATTTATCGTAAATTTCAGCCCATGGTGCTTATCACTCAAAAATACGTATGGTCTCCTTTCTCTCGAAATCGATTGGAATTTTCAAAACTGTGAGTTACCAAAAATTAAGGTGGCTCTGAACCTGCTCTACAATTTCTTTAAACTTTGAGAAGAGTTGCATCTCAACTTTGTGCTTGAAAAATCCATCTTGGTGGTACATTATTATATATAGAAATTAGGCTATTTTTAGGACAGGTAACAACTACAAAAATCACGAGGAGCAATCACACGAGTTTCACGTGAGATACAGAAGGCTTTATCCATAATTAGTAGCGGAGAATTGTTACCGTTTTGTGACCTGACAAAGCTTCTAAGAAGCACCTCGTAAATGGAGAGCCAAAGCTTTCTTTTGTTGTTTCGCCGTTTTCAATAAAATTGTTGTTCCAAAAAAACATAATACACTAAGACCTACAATAAAAAAAGAAATTACCTTTCGGATTTTACATAATAAATTTGAAGGGTTTTCCGACCGCTTTCTTTGTGGCGGATTCGTCGTAAGAAGGCGGAGAGCGAGGCCGCTAACTAACAGGTGAGCAGGAAAAAAAAGCGAACAGTCCCTTCAGCCTTGATTTCATTAGTGGCTTCTTCCAAATACCAAAATAGATACAGGCTGCACTTCAAATGAGAAATTTAACTTTGTTCATGATGGTTAAAACTCTCTGATCCGTGAAAGCTGGGCCATCATCATCTGACCACCGGAAAAGAATTATTTTAACGGCAAAGGTAATAAATTGATTTTAATTAATCTACAAGCACTGTCAGTTAAAAAATTCTTTGAGGGCAATCAGCCAACCATTCTGTTTTTATTCGTTTCAATAATTGCTGCTCTTAATAACATTACTACCGATGGAAATGAACTTGGGACACTCTAACAGCGACAGGTTGTACTATTTTACACAGAAGTCAAGATAATGAATTTCATAACAACCTCCGTTATTAAAACTCATTTCAATCTACGATAGTCAGGTTATAAAGGTGTTTTGTTCTATGTCAGCTGAGAGCTTGTTTTAAGGAAAATCCCGGTGTAGTTGAAAGTCAGAGAACAATTTAACAATTGATTTCAGTAGATCTAAATATTCTCGTTCCTTGTTTTGCTTTCATCACCATAGAGTTTAAAAGTTAAATACAAATATACAAATATATGCAGTAAGGAACATGGCAACATACTATAAAGAAAATAAATAAATAACATAAATTTACTGCTGTAAGAGAGTAACTCCGCAAGAGTTTAAAAATTGTATTTTCCAGTAATTATTGATCCATAGCTTCACTGTCAGTGCTTTATCAGGTGTTTTCAAGCTACTTTGTTTAAAACATTCGTTTCCACGCAATTCAACTCACAATACCAAACTCAAGGGATATTCTGGAATTCTAAAAAGTCGGCTTATTTGGAGAGGAAAAGAGATATTATACAATTTTTAAAAGTACAAGGTGCCCTATGGTAATGTCGCTTTTCTCACAAGAATATTATGTCACTGTTGTTGCTGCCATTCCCGCTAATTTCCCCAGTTTTGAGGAAAAACATAAAATTGTACCGACAAACAGAATTGCTAATATACCGCGGAATCGAAATTTAATTTTTGTGCCATTCAATATTTATTCTATTTTACACCTTTGGTTAATTTGTTTAGCCGCACGTGCGGTGGAACTAGACAATAAAGACCTTTGAATTAACAATCGTATTCTCGCTCGCAAGTTGTCTCTATTTTAAAAATCGGTTTGTGGTAAATTCCTGACACAAAGAGAAAAAGCATGCTAAAGAGCGAAAGCACAAATTACTTCAATAAACTTTGTAAAAGACGATTTTTCCCCACACTGTACAGGAAAGGTAAATACAACGTCACATGACTCGTCTCCAGGGCCTACTCTTGTTAAGTCAATAACAGGATTCAAATTTCACGACATCGTTGCACATTATTTTTAAACAAATAACTGATTTTTAATCACGCTTTAGTTTCAGCGAAGTAATGACCGTAGAAACCTCGTCTTTCGTCCACATTTCAGTCTTTTGTTAATGAATTTACTCAAACAAACAAACGTTTAATACTTCGTAAAACAATTAGTCGAGCCGGGCAAAGTGGGAAAAACGCCATTTTAAACGACATAAGCCGAATAAACAAAATTAGCAATATTGGCCAAAAAATGTCAGCGTTCTTTAAAGTATCAAGAATAAACATTTATCCACAATATTACAAATACTTGTAAACTTTTACGGGGAATCTAACAGCGGGCAACAGCTAAGAGATCTTCACGTGAACGGCCATGGTTTCGCGGCGGCAGCATCAAAGGAATTTTAGTTCAGTCGGTGCCTTTGAATGACACATTAACGCGATCGACAATAGCGAGTACAAAAACCGCTATCAGTGAAAAACTGCATGAGAGCGAATAAAAGTGAATATAGGACCGCTTTTTAAAAAGGGTAACGCAAAAGAAAATTACAAAAAAATTAGCCAAGGGGTCAATTTTATTAAGAATTCATTACCAAGAATCCCGAAATAGTAAATTTCAAAATCCTTGAGTTTGTGCTCCGGCTCTTCTTAATCATCTTGATGACAAAAGCTTCAAAATAGGAATTGTAAAAGAGGGGTAATTTGTTGAAACAATAGTAATTAGTCGAGGGGGCGACACGGTCGTAAAGCCCACGGGCATAAATGATCATTAAGGCCATATAAAGTGCCTGGTTTTGAAAGACTTTCCAGAAATCTCTGCACATACTGCCTCTAAATCTTAGAAACACTTTCGTAAATCCGTTGCAAGCAGCTATCATAATATTTATAAAACAGTGCCTCATAAACAAAGCCTATTGTAGCGCTTTTCTAAGTCCGCAAATGTAAACAAAGACACGGTTTGCTTTGACTTGCTAAAGACCTCATTGAAGCCGCAAAAAATTTCGTTCTATGTAGAATTTGTTTTTGTCATCAGTATTTCAAACAAGGCAGCTTATTCCATGACAGTTAATTTAAAAAAAAGCAAAATTCTCTTGTAGCATAATTTGAGATTAAGTGATTATTCGTCCGCATAAAAGTAGAAATAACCACACTGAACATATTTAAACGCCGGTTGATAATCGTTTTACGATGGCCAAAATGTCATTTGCCGGGCAAAATACCGTAGGACGAAATTGCGATTGAAGGAATCGCAACCATAAAAGACTACTGTGCATAAGTTAACGTCTGTATAACGCGCTTAAGGAACACTTTGTGTATCCTGGAACTACCTTAAACAGAATGGGTGTTATGTTTATTTACGCAAGTGCTCTAAGTTCTGTAATCGCTTCACGGTTGGAAGAAAAATGACAGACTTTGTAAAGCGTCAAAATTTCCCCGCGAATCGGTATCAACAATTCCCCAACTCTAGGCCATTTTTATATTGAGATGCAGCGGCTCCACACAGGGAAAGAATGACACAAAAACAGTATTGTATATTCTGCCGCCTGTCGGAACAAACGAGGGAGGCACTTATAGGGAATTTAAAAACCTGCAAAAAAAAAAAAATGAATGAAAAGTTACCTTCATGAGTTGGATTCTCAATAAGTTCAGGAGAATCGCAAAGTTTAGACTTGATTTTAGTGGTAGCTGCCAAAAAACGGGCACAATCGAGATATTCCTACAAAAGATACAAAAACAAAGATTAATCACTTAAAAAATTATGCAAAAATGACCTCAGACCAACTCAACTCCTCAGAAAAAGCGTACAATTAAAACAAAATCAACCACTACTTACTATGTCGTCAACGAACGTCCTTAGTTTCTTTTCGCTTGAAAACAGAACACACAGCCGGTTGAGCCACTCGCCTCCATCGTCGGCTAAAACGGGGGAAGTAAATCGTTCAAAATGAGTTAACTCGTACCGGTATACATACATCCGTTTAAAATTTGTCTCCTGTAAAGGCACTTACTTAAAATGGTCAGCCATCCTTCAAGTTTCTCTGCCACCATTGAGCAAACCAAGATTGGGAACACGTGAATTATTTGCCAAAGAAATGATGACCAGAGTCCGTTCTCTCCATGTGATGACCAGAGTCCGTTCTCTCCATGTGATACCACGTCGTTCTTTGATTTTGCCACTTGCAATCTGGTTCACTTTGTCAATATCGAAAGTTCATTCTTATGCGAAACACGAATATATAGTTCTAAGTGTTTATTGCGATTTAGCCAATCACACGACAGATCTTTGTTTGGAGATAATTATCGATTTTTGTAAAGTTGCGTAGTCGCATTTTTTTGGCGTGACCCTTTTGGCCGTCTTGGGTTATTAATCACCTTCTTGAAAGGCATGACGAACAAAGATACTTAAGCGGTTAATTTTTCGCGTAACTTGCAGACAAAAGTTTTTTGAAAATCAAAGGAGAGGAAAAGTGAAGCTAATGAGTCAATAAAGGCCGATTTCTTTTTCTTCCTAATTAAATTTTTACAGTTGTAGCGAATCTTCACGAGATACGAGACAACGAGGAACAATCGCTTTAAAACCTAAAGGGCTCTTGCATGGAGGCCATTAGCTCACGAGATCTAAATGGGCACATATTGCTTTTCTATGAACGTATCAACTCTGGTTTGTTTGTAAATAGCGAAAGGACAACCTTCATGTACACTTGTGTTCGTTGACAAACGCTCTTATACGGGAGTTTAGAATAAATGATGTTCTGTCAGTAATGTCTACATTCTACTGTGTTACTCTCGGAAATGCCAGGCGAGGTGAGCAGCGAGGCAACAAATCCCACAGGAAAAAACATACTTCATGGTCTTTAACTTCGTACAAGTGTGCCCAGAAATAATTTCGAAAAAATAGTACGTAAAGTGTAATTTCATACACAAAGAAGTTAAATCGCCAGAAATTCTTCACAGCAACGTGCTTAGTTGCAACGTCAAGATTATTTTTGGAAACAGAGATATTTGGTGTGCGAGTTGTGTCCAATTTTCTAGTAGGTATATCATCTAGTTTGGGCGACTTACGTCAGAACAAACTATGCTACGTTGCTTTTAAGTAGCACATAATTTGGTAAACTCGCGTAACTGGACAATATTGACAGACCGACTTCTTGAAAAATGTTACTGACATGAGTGACCATGATTAAGTGAACGACGTTCGTGATCAAAAAAACAAGTAACAATAAAAATAATCGAGATAAAAGTTGAAGGGTGTAAACTTGTTTCATTTACGATGGAAAGGAATGGATCACACCTTCTGAAATATGCTCTGTAATGTTATTAATTTCTTTCAGTTACTTCTCCTTAATTGTTTGAAAAACAGGTCAGCTAGAATGACAAGAAACAGCCTAGAAGTCATGCGTGCAATTCAGTTTTTCGAGGAAGTCGGTAGATGAGTCACACGAAATAGAACAACCACAAGCAAGAAATTTGGACCCGAAACGCTTCAGTGACAGTAAGCCATTATCATCTTTTTGCTAATCGCTTGTGTGTCTCAGCACAGTATAAGAAGCCCTTGAAGGCCTGGATGACTCAAACTAATATGAGTCAGTGCGCGTGACTTGATCGGACACCAGTTCCAAGCACGTTGCTGATTTCAGTTAAGACTCATTAACTGTCATCCTGATACATAATCAATGAGTGAATAATTTGTTTCCCTGTGCCTTGGTAAGTACATTCCACAAAATGAGAAGTCGAGTCTATTTAGATAATACCAGAATATTTTCAAACACCATCAACATGGATAAAAAAGGGAGAGACAAGTGTTATCAGTCCGTGCGCACTTAAATAGTGTACCAAACACCTCAAAACGAGAAGCATTACTTTTCGTTCCTTATTTAACAGGGGGAATTAATTAAGGCCAAAATGTTGAGATCTCAAAAAATAAATAAATAAATAAACAACTTTACAAAAAACATTTTCTTTTCAGAGAAAAATTTCACAGCTATGGTCGAAGACCAGATCAATGCCTCACTATCACCTGCCAACAAAACAACGAAGACATCAACTTTTGCACGGCCTTTGGGCAATAACCAGAATTACTAAGTCTGCTAAGCTTTTAACCTTTTCGATTTACATTTATTCATAAACTTTCACCAGTACTTTTTTTGGCGCTTCTTTGCGCTTAATCGTTCTGCCCTGTTGCTTACCCACAAAATAATAACTACAGCGGATAAAAGGTTGGCTTCACCTCGCCCGGCAATAGCAAAAGATATTACATAAGCTGGAGATACTCAAAATAGACCCCATTAATCGCAATTTCCAAACGGAAGTTCATTTACAATAAGATCCTAGATAAGGAGTCTTAATAGTTTATTTTCTAAACCAAATGACCATTAAACCCCCAATTGCACGCTGCGTGCGTCAGTTATCTCCTTTTCTACGTTATGTGATCATTTTGATACCCTTACAACATACAAAAGCAGGAATATCCACTTTTCAGAGACGGATTTTCAGGCTTCGCAAATTTTATTGGCACACAACTTTCACAAATCCCTTCACAAATTTCGTGCCCCTTTCCAAACTGTCCTCGGAAAATGTTGCACCAACTGATTCTTCAAAGACAAACAGGCAGACCTTAAAACTTTGGTTTAAATTGGTAAAGTAGCAATCCATTAACCGCCAACTGCGAACCGTTTTAACAGTTTTAACAAGACGGAATTGTTTTCATTGTCATTTCGATAGGTAGTACTGTTCAATAAGGAGTATCACAATCGCTTTGGACGATCACGACAGCGGAAAAAATACAATAAACCAATAAGGGTGCGAGCAAATCACGACCTTTTTTTTCTTTTTTTATTTACTCCTGATTGGATTAGGAATAGCGCGAAAATGTTCAGCCAATAACAAAGCGTCACGGTGCAAACCAAAAGAAATTGCAAACATCAGACAAACTGCGTGAAAAAGGTGACAAGTACCAATGTCTTTTCACGGTATTAGTGAAACACAAACAGTTTGCAACGCCAATCGCCGATGGTGGTTCTTTCCTATGGTTTAGTATTTTTGACTAATTTCGTTTTTGGGGCGTAAACTGAAGTGTGTTAAATAAGACCTGCATTCTTTTACTTATTCACCAATAAAATATTTTCCGAATGTTTTCGCCGATTATTTAGGAGCAATGATAAATTTTAAAGACGTTAGTCAAAAGCTACTGTCAAACAATTTTGTAACTTTATTCATTTATGGTCCCCGGTAACGGCACGTCCTTAAGATGTGCTCGGAGATACTAGCTAGCCTAAAGTTAGAAAAATGTTTTATGTATTGTATGATAAGTTTTAAACATGCCAGCTGATATAACTTTTGTTTATGTTTTTACGTACGATAACCCAAAATAGCTCAAAAGAAGATAGAGCACGACACGTACACATGTCAACCTAAGTTTAACCTTCGGGTCTTGCATTTCTGTAACACGCAATGTAAAATCCGAGAAACCAAGGCATACAATGGCAACAAAAACAAAACGTACGATTACTAGCGGCCTATGAAAGGGCTCGTTAGCACTTTAGTTGCCATAAGGTAACCTATTTTTGGATCATGACTCCGATTCAAGCACCTTAGGTCCCCCACCCTAGTTATTTGTGAGCGACTTATTTGGAAGTGGTGTGCCCATGTAGACTGCAAAAGCCTACGACGATACAGACGCTTCCTTCCTGAAAAGTCCCTGCGAGGAGCCGATAGAGGAAATGATATCTAACACAAGGCTATCTATAGATTGTTGACACACGCAATCTTAAATGTTTACTACCGCACCTAGGTGTGGCAGTCATAATCCAGTAACTAGTCGATTGTAATGCTTTGTATACCCTACAAGGAACATGCCTTCTTTTAGCAAGCTCTTCAAACAGATGCTCGAGGCCAGTTTCCGTTGCTTGAAGTGGAAAAGAGTATTGATCGACTGTTACTGTATGGGACGCCGGATGATCAAAGTTAAACCTCTCAGCATTACTCGAAGTTGCGTCAAACTTCGTGGAGACCTTTTAGATGCTCATGTATGATGAAAGAGGGTAATCCGAGACATTAAGAGTCTTCTTGCGAAAAGAAGAATGCAACACAAGACCTGACGAGAACTAACGCACACTGAAACAGGTCAAGCCATAAAAATCATCCTTTTAGAAGATACAAATGACAACACTACCACGTATCTAAGATTACGCCGTTTAGAACCTTAAAACGCTAAAAAGATTCTCACACAGTGATTGGTAAAGAAATTATAGCGCAGGATGAGTACTTCAATAGCGATGGTTGTGTGCAGAGAGACTATACACAGCCGGGGCTCTACACCACTGGAGCAAAGGAATTATCTGCCAATGCCTTATCAAACCACTCAGAAAACGATCCTATATTGCGTCACTTATATAAGAAGGTTTCAAACAATCAACATTTAAGAATTTTGTATCAACATGACGACGCATGATTCTCTGTTCCCTGCAATTTCGAAAAGGAGTACTAAATGGAAGCTTAGAAACCTGATTGATTCCCAAGTCTTGACTGTTAACTCTTGGGGCACGAAAAGGGAACCTGAACAGTCAAGGGTCACTCAGTTGGGAGGGAAAACGTGTGGGGGAATTGAAGCGCGAACGCTGATGGACGTGGAAAGTGAACGTGGCGTGCGTTTCCCAGAACTTCTAAAGTGCCCAAAAGCTTTTTTAAAAATAACTATCTTTCGAGTGTAGGTCAACTTCTAAACACGCAAACTCGACTTCAATTTTTTTTTTGCAAGGGCCTTCATAACCACCAATACTGGCATAGTGCGAGGAAGTAGCTTTGGAGCCTAGAAACGTGTTTGGCGAATTTCATTGCGTGGTCTACAATTAAGTGTTGAGCTCAAGAAATCCCGACAAAGTAAAAAATCTGTGTCTTTACGATAGAAGTCGGGAGAGCAGTTACTGATATAAAGCCTAGACTACCATAAAAGGTAAAATTTAGCTGTCATGAGCGGTAAAAGGAAGGAAAACAGACCAAGCACTTTTGTCGCTTTATCTTGACCCGGATTTTCACGCCCACGGTCGGAAGCGGGACAAGCCGATTTACTATTCTCGCCGAAAGGATTCACACATTCCCTCCTTCACCTCATAACTTTTATCTTAGACCTACTGACACGCTGGTAAAGTCGAACTTGGTTTTACCAGCGATTGTTACGCGTTTTTAGGAGCCATGGTGTTTGCAGAACACCTTGCCTGATGATGTGCGCGCACTATACAACACGATACATTGGTCGTTCAGTTCGTGCAACCTCAGCCGCTCCCATTCATTCCCGCTCGGCCTATACCAACCTACTTGCGACCCACGCTCAAAAAGCCGACCTAGAAACTGAAAACAAACACACGAAAGGACTAGAAGTCCGCGTTATCTAGATGTGAATCAACGTTTCTTTATCAGCATACCCAAGACGTGGTCTTCTTACGTTTTTATATTACAATCGTTTTCAAATTTGAGCACGTCTCACTACATACTGAAGGAAACACTTTGTTTAAATGCAGTGAGTAAATATTGAACCTTTTTTGGAGTTTTTACAGATTTCATTATCGAGGATTAAAAGATGAATGACTGTGAAAAACGCGGTTACTCGAAATCAGAGCCCAATTTTTTGGCAGAGATTCAAGTAAACATTGGTCAGAAGCACCTGAGGATATTACACTCGTTTTCTCAGCCTCCAAGAGTTATAACGTCACCAAGCACTTACACCCATAAATTTGCTTTTGATATTAGATTAGCAGCCGGAATAATGGCTTTTTATATTGATCAGCAATCTCTATTGTGCGACTGGCTCATATACGCGTGTTTAGCGCAACTAGTGCTTCAAACTTCGAACCCGACCAAACATCTCAAAACTTCATTTTCCGAAAGTTATATTTGAAAAGAAAATATTTCTGAGGCGAGATAGCTCCCAGTGTAATCTTAAAGATGAATGAATGACACGATATACAGTCCGAAAAGTTTACATTTGAGTTTAACTGCAGTTCCATCGTGAGTCAGCTAAAGATATTATGCAACTTGCACATTTGCTTTACCACCAAATGATTAATTTTCTTCTCGTGGGAATTACCAAACAATTTTATTTGATAATCAAGAGGTTATGAAAGCGATCTTTCAATTAATTGGAAAGTTATAGTAACAATAATTTGCAAAATAAACCTCTTGTCTATCTGGCGCCACTCTGACTACATCAGGCGTCTTAAAACCTGTTTACCATTACTTTGACCTTCAAACTATTCAGACGTTGCTGCTTCATTGCCGTAGCATAGCCATGTGTAAAACTGCAGCGTCAGTATTCAATATTACCATGCACTAGTACTAAAAATCTAAAAAACTATAGGGAGAAACCGTATATGAAATGACGTCAATGTTCACTTTCATTGCGTCGACGGCGACTGCGACAGAGAGGGTCGAGAGCCAGTGAAGGGGGTCTGGGACGAATTGCCACGCGCAAATGAGACATATCTATACAGCGTTTTCATGACGTCACGGCGGTCATATAGGTGTTCCAAAAAAGCGATGTTCGAGCTTTTGGAAGGTTGTGACGATATAACATCGACCTACGGTAGGTCGGGGTCCTTATGAAGCCTATATGAAACATCACTCCCTTTGTTTCCTAACCCTAAGTCTTTTTCTAAGTTTTTCAAATTTCTGCTCAAGAAATTTCATGAAAGTCTAAGCCTCTTTGATTTAAAAGGGAAAAAAGAAAGTCGAGATACGACAGCCTGGCTCGAAACAGGCTCACTAGCTCCAAAGTCTATTGTGCCAATCCACTAGACCACTGAGGAACTGCTGTAAGTAAAGATTCAGATTTAAATATATATAGTAACCCTAGTGCTTAACCCCTATCACTACTTTGTGTGGGCCACATAAGGTGTCCGACCTCCCGTTTGTGCGAGCGCTGTATGACTTCCAAGAGCAATGCAAAGCTGTGGTAAGTGGTAACGATGTGTGTGTACAAAACAATGTACATAATTAAAGTTATTCCAGGTATCACAAAACCTCATCAAATAATTGTTTGTCCGATTCGCACATTTAAGAAAAAAATCCTTGGTGAAAAATTCAATATGCTAACCTGTATGCTAACCTTGCTTATTCAAAACTGCTTACAGGCACGAACTAAGTCTTCGCCGTCCCGACTCACCGAGAGCCAGGATCAGCCTATATGACCACTACGGCCGTTTGACTATTGGAGACAAAAAACAGCCTGTCACATACTTGCTATTGGATAAAAACGTTTGCCCCTGGGATCGGGAGGTCAGTTGTTGAGGTCAAGTTCAACTGAACACAGCAAGAACTCGAAACCGAAGTGTATAAGAATGCACGTTCCCATCAAGAACTCACTGATTTCAAATAGATCAGTGAGAAATTCTTGGAAACAGAGACGTTCCAGTGGTGCTGATTTTGAACGCAAAATCTCCATAATAAGCCCTTTGCGGCTAGCCATTCACCTGGTACAAAACCACCGTGCTGGAGAGCAAAAGTCGCACTGGGACAAGACAAACAAAGGAAATTACCATTTAAAATTATGTATGTCCTTAGCTTGTCTGTCCCAGTGCGACTTTTGCTCTCAAGCATGCCGTTTTTGTACTAGCTACAAAGAGTTTTTTTTTTTAAGGGTGGCCCTGAGTTCCAGTCTAATGCTTTATCAAACAGAGTGGTCACATGACCACAGGAAAGTAATCTAACTAATACTTCAACAAATTCCCCCCACTACTTCTATTAGAAGCGTATAGGGAAAACAAATGGGAATTTGAATTTTGATATCAAGGGTTAAAGGGTTAATGAACAAATGACATGCAAGTAGCACGCTCCCTAACGGTGGACACACGATGTTTATGGTTTTCGGACAAGGTCAGTGGTCAGCGGACTCGGACATAATTCAAAAGCAAGGAAAACTGTAGATGTGGCAAAGAAATCCAGAAACTATCAAAAAAGTACGAGGGCGACTTTGAACAGGGGAATGACTATTCCTTTCTCAATACTAAGCTTTAAAGGCGCTTAAAATTCCCATAGAAAAATAAGTGAGACAGTGAACAATATTTACGTCATTTCCATATATTAACCTTTCATATCTGTACAAGCATTATCGATGACAACAACAATAACACTAGAATGAATAGGATGATATACTGTGGGAAAATGTAATACATTGAAACAACAACACACACTTATGTACATACCTGGCAGTCAAATATTGATAGCTAATATCTTAAAAACTTCCTTAAAAAAATACTCTGGATATTTTACATCGTTCATTTGAGATTTGCTTTCAGAAATTTCATCAAAATGCCGACAAAAACACTAACAAATTCAAAAATATGACTTGGCACTGAGTTTGGAATGGAAAGGATACTAGATTAGATAAACACAAAACCAAATCAGTGTTTATTAACAGAATAGCAGTCATCCAAGGCACTTCGTGAATGCAACTTCCGAGAGGTAGGTGTGATTGCCTTTTCATTAGCCTGCTAAGAAGGTGCCGGGTTTTTTTAGGGCGAAAGGAGAAATATCGAGTACACGCTCGCACACGAGAGGAGAAAAGAAGAGGAGACCTCCCCTCCCCACCGCGTTTTCCCCTCGCGCGCTCCATAAAAACTAACGAGCGCCTGCTTCGCAGGCTACGTTTTCGTTGGTTAAAACGGATGATGTCTTTGACTAGTTCTTCTCGTATACATGTTATTTGCCGAACTGGAGTACGTCGGTACACCGAAAATGTTCCATGAACTGCCCATGAAAGGTGGACGCACGCCAAAGTGAGAGTTAAAAAGTGAAGTCACGGAAAAGTTTCCTGATGAAGTAAGTCCACTTTGAGTTTCTGCTTCCCCGGGTTGTTTTTCGGAAACGTTCGACTTGTGGTCCTGTTTAGGTTTGTCATTTGATGGTACCATTGGTGTAACTCTGGTTAAAACAAAAGAGCAGAAAATAATGAAATACGACTTTTAAGTTGTTAGAAAGGTTAGCAACATAAAAGAATCCCCAGGAAGAACTGTACGATAATCTAAGAATACTTCTACGAGAAAAAGGATTTTATGTTACTCAACTGTTTATGCTGCTGCTTTTCAGCCATCTGCACTGTTGCTGACTGTTGTCCGTGAAACGGATTTTCAGCGGAAGTGAGATGCAGCGATCTTATCCTTCCTCCACTATTGCTCCTGAGATAGCTACTGCTACTGTCAGCGGTGCTGTCCATCGCTTCCACGCTCCTTTTCGACTTGATAATATCCGCTGACCCTCCACGATTTGAATGCCGGCTATAACGAGTTGCGCGAGCAGCCAAACCATGTGACGCGTTGAACGCTTCAGAACGAACATAACTGGTTGCTTCAGTGTTTCTAGTGTTTTACGAGAAGAAGACCGAAATTTAGCATGGACGCACACTAAATTTTGGTTTTAGGGCGAATTACAATGAAAAGAAACCTATGTGCCTGATTCGAATTATCTGATGAAGAAAAATGTTCGAAATCATGTCTTTGTAACAGCACACAAAAACACACTTTAACCTCGATCTGGTCCTGGCCTGTTACAGGGATCTTCTTAAAAACAGTGTGCACGAAGCATTCATATTCAACACGTTCTTGTACTTATAATGAGTCATCCTACCTTAGTTCCATCTCCCTCGTCACAGGCCTCCTCCCTGCTGAAGAGCCGCGTGAGCCTGGCGTGGAGTTTCGCGATAAGGGCCTGGGTACAAGGGGAGGCAGGTTTATATCCTGAAGTGAATCATTTATCCGGAAAGGGTCACGTGAATCCGTTTCTCTTCCTTCGACCATGTGACTGGAAAGTGCTGAAAATTCTCGGCCACTGTTTGGCCGACTTGAGCTGGAATGGCGCTTATGCGGGAGCGACGGTTCACCGTTACTTTGGCCTATTGCGAAGAAAAAAAACACCTGTTGCGAGAACTTCAAATCCTTGCGGTAGAAAAAAAAACGTCTCTTTTGCGTTACAACAGGATTTGTTATTCCTTTTTACTTCCCAAAAAGTGTGTTTGGTCTAATAATGTTATTGTAATGCACAACCTAAAATATCCTACGGACGAACAGTTACGACTTTTAGATATTTCGAGCAACAACAATTTGCCCTCTGTCCTCTTTGAATTGGAGTCAATTTTCATTTTTTTCAGGGGCACCCAACGACTGTTTTTTGTAAAATGTCTGTTCGGAGAAGAGAAGCAAATATTGCCTAGAATTTTCTATAGCTTGAGGACAGCTAAAAATTTCTAGATAACCGTTCCATTCAAAACACTAATAATAAGTTCCCCTAAGATGACCGAACAAATACAAATTTTATAGCCCCACTTAGAATGTATTTCTAGGGATCTAAAAGTACTCTGGATAGCCTAAACAATGTCTTCAATGTATTTAGGAGGAAAATGTCGTTGGGTGCCCCTGATGTATGAGAAAGTGTCACTGCATGCTGATCTTACTTGTTCTTCTATATGGGTGAATAGGAGGCCTTCCGGTCTGAGATGCATTCTGGGTACCAAAACGCTGACTTCGGCGAGGCACATAACCAACAGCTAAATAAAAACAGAAAACAGCAACTTGAGTTAGCTTAAGATAATTCGCTGGTTTGGCAGTGTTCATCTCTTACATTCCATTACACGATGGCGACCATGAAGAGAGCTTCTACAGAAAGATAGTTAAATTGAAGTCGATCGAAGAAGAGGAAAGACCTGGGAAGGTGCGTACCACCCTTAAATCGAAAATCGGGGTGCAACCTCTGCAGCTCTACAGCAACAAGAAAAATAAATTGTCACAAATCTATGACCAGTTTTTTGCTACTTCAACAAATTTCTACGGACTGAGACAATGAGTCAAACAGTGCATTTAAAACAACCCTACTAAGGAAAGTAAAGAAAAACTAAGGTATTCAAAGACAATGAACAGTTTAAGGTTGGGGGCGGTTATTACCGAAGGTGCCTAAATGGCCGTACCCGTCAGTATTATAGCACAGAAACGACCACCACGATCCCTCTTTTTCACGTTTTTACGATATTTTTAACTATTCACGACAGTGTACCAAGTTTCACCACAAATCTACAACAGGTTCAGGGTCTATTGGAAGTGCGGCTTAAATCCCGCAGGACACCACAGACTGTTTAGTAACCCTCTGTGTCTGGTTACACAGAGGGGAAGGAAGGAAGAAAGTCGTGCCTATCGCGCGTGAAAGTTCTCCACGTTCAACTTGAATCCCTTGAAAGTCAGGTTTACAGCCTGCCATTCGGGCAAGCTGTAGCTAGCATGTACTAGCCCACAAGTCATTTCAACTAGCGCCAAAACCCTTTTTGATTAGCAGACGATTACAATTCTTCTGTAATTTGAATTTTCCCAAAAAACAGCACTTGCCAGTCGCGCAAGTTAAGAACAAAAATCACTAGCCCCATAGCAAAATTAACTAGCCCCGGGCTATCGGACACGACCTTCTTTGCACGCTGCACTGGGAAGAGGGCCTTAAAATTACTAAACTTGCCAAGTTTGAAATTGATACGTCTAAAGCCAGTAAAGACATCGCTTCTGTAAAATTTCGCGGCTTTGAGGAGCTATATTTTCGTTAGTTTTCAACAAATTACTTTTAAGCTCAGCAATGCTATTAATTTAAAGGCGCTCTTTCCAGTGGAGTTGACGGATTTTCCCTAACTCGTCCATGTCAAAAGTTAAAAAAAACTATGGAAAGGACTATTTAACATGATTTGAGTGCATCACCGCAAGACAAACTTTTTATTGCAACATTACTAATAAATAAAAGTTGACACTACATCTGCCCCCGCTCGTTATGTTGTCGATCAATTGTATCCCTGGTCTTTGCGTACCTCTTTGAAATATATCTGATTCATATTGAAAAGTTTCACATATTTCATGCCATAGGTGAGATAAAAACAGGAAACGCAAGAGACAATGCATTGATTCAGGTCGATTTACCCAGCTTTGATCAAACACTCTCAAAACTACCAGAAAAGATTTGATTACAAGCGGTAATTTTTCCCTATTTCTCTTTTACTATTGACATACAGTTTATTTTAAGCCGGCTGGAAAGCGCCGGAGCTTCAGGAATTTAAGCTTTGATCATTATTCACACTCGCGTTGTAGCAATTTTTTTAAAAAACCTAAAACGGCATTCGGGAGAATACTTTGCTTTTCTGCTTTTTTACGGAAAAAGAAAAACGCTTAATGGAGGGATATCGAAAGGGGAAAAGGGAATACGTAAGCACAGAATTTAATTGTCGGCAAATCTCTGTAATCGTCCATTAGTCTGCTAATAAGCTAGCTTGATTCACTCGTTCGCTTAGGGAAACTTGCTTGCTTCTGGGCTGAGTCTTTCGTTACCCCACAGTGATCTGTGTCTGACAAATCGTTTCCAATCAACGATTTGTGAATGATAAACTCGCGTCTGGCAAACCCTGCAAGTGCTTATACACAGTCATACGCCCCTTATAACTGTTATAACTTACGTCCACGCTTACCGAGTGTCTTTCGGTCCATAATTTCAGATAATTTCGGTCACACTCGAGATTATCTCTTTCGTGGTCAGTGGGTTTATGATGCTTGTTTAAGTGAGGAAAATGAGACAAAGAAATGTAAATTTAAGTTTTTCCTTAATATCCTCAAAACAGCTGCTCCACAGAATGTCACTGAACACGCGTAACGCAAAAGAGTATCGAAGTACAGACTGAAAAATGAATGTCACAAAATCAACCCAGGAAGTCCCTTTGAGCATTTCCTGTTTTGGGTTTACGTCATCCTCAACAATTTCATACTTGCGGTCGTTCAGCGCCAGACTAGGAGTGGTCCCCCATTTTTCCTCAGGGATAATAGGGCGAGCGAAACGCGAGCGCGCGTGAAAATCACCCCACGCGAGAAAAGGCGACACGCCGCGTGTCGCTTTTTCTCGCGTGGGATGATTTTCACGCGCGCTCGCGTTTCGCTCGCCCTATTATCCCTGAGGAAAAATGGGGGACTACTCGTAGTCTATTCAGCGCTGAAACGTCATTATTACCCAACAATTCCTTGCAGTCAAAGTTTTAAACAAATCGATACTTTTTCTGGCAAATATACACTGACTGTATATTTGAACTGTAAGTACTTTTCTTTATGTATGCGCGAGCTACGAAGACACCCCTTCGGGATTTCGCCTCCTGGGCGAAACCTCTGCAGGGGCATTTACAATCTTTGCTTGAATCAGTTACTGTAGTATCTAAAAAAAATAATTTGTAGTAACTAAATCACTACTGCCGTCAATGCGCTTTGTCGTTAAACTGCCTTTAAAAAATAATACTTACCTTCCAGATCCGAGAAAAAGTGCTCATGGATCACAAAGTTATTGGCCTGGAACGAAAAGTATCATATTCATAATACAGTTGAAGTTTGTCTATATAATACTGCAGATATTGGTCAATATCTGTCAAATCTGTGTCAGTTTTAAGACCATGCAAAAACCTAACCATAGCTAACCAAAACGCAATTTCCAAAGTCATTATCATCATCATTATCTCTTCAAGTTATTATATTTATTATTTGTTTGTAGCTCTACTTCTTGAGCTACACACCTTTCCTTTTTCTTTATTCTCTTCTTCATTTATTTATTCAAATTTTCATTCAGTACCCTTAACTTGTATGGTTTACCCTATAGTTCCAGGAAGCCTATACATTATAAGCCCCCGGCTTCTACAAAGGCTTCCTTGCCTTTACCACATTTGATCTTGTAAATAATTTGGTTGGAATATTGTATATTATTATCTTTAATGTATGTCTGTATACTGTTGTTGTACTTCTGGTTAATGGCAAAATAACATGAATGAATGAATGAATGAATGAATGAATGAATGAATGAATGAATGAATGAATGAATGAATGAATGAATGAATGAATGAATGAATGAATGAATGAATGAATGAATGAATGAATGAATGAATGAATGAATGAATGAATGAATGAATGAATGATTAACCATTATCGTTATCGATATTCGTATCATTATCGTTATCATTATCATAATGGTTATCATCATCATCATCCTCTTATTGTTATCATCATCCTTATCAATATAATTATAATTATCAATTATTGGATAATACTGAGTATAATCTGAAAAGTTATGGAGATAATTGAGGAGGGAGTTATCCACCCAGGCCAATAAGGCCGAGGATGATAACACCTTCCTCAATCTCCATCATTCTTCAGATGATACTCAGACTCATTCAATAATTGTTAATTATCATTATCAATAACGTATTCGATATCATTATTATTACCATACTAATACTACTACTTTTAATAAAATTCTCCCTAACCTGAGGTATTGCATTCTTTAAACCATAATACTTCTTCAGGAAGGAGACAAACTTATGTGAAGGCCTGTCAATTGCTAAGTGGTGAACCATCCTACCTTCCATCTGCAAGAAAACAACAAAAACAAAAGTAAAACCGCATTGGAGAAACAGCAAATCCACACAAACGGATAAAAGAACACTACTTAATGTACAAACATGTACCCTGGCTCCAGGGTCTGTTTTGAAATAGCAAGGATGAAATAACTATGCCCATGGTTTGATAAAGCTCTGTCAGAGAGTATAAATTCAGATTACAGGTATTCTTACATTAAGTTCATCCCCCTATATGAACCCTAACCTTACCAAGGCTCAAAATAAATTTTGAGTGTTGACCAGCCAAATAAATTTTAGCACGTTCATGTCCCTCTTCTTTGCTTAAAATGTTAAATAAAAATAAACACTACATTAACTTGAAGGTACTAGCCTAACAAGCAAAAACATGAAGTGAAAAAAGAAGCCTGTCTTCTTGAAAGGTAATGGAGTTAAAAAGTATCTTTTTTTCTGGTCACTTATTTACGTATCCGATTAAAAAGACCGGCAAACTGAAGGTTTGTTTGGACAAATGGTCATGATGGCCAGACATTGTCTGTTGACCGGCCATAATTTGGAGCCCTACATACTTGGGATAGTTAGAGACCAAGAACTATCAGCCTCTTTGTAGGGTAACATTAATTTTCGTTTTACAAGCCTGCTTTGGATGAGGGGCAAAACACATTTGAAGAACCCATTTATGACAAGTTTGGTCAAGATTATAATAATGTTATTTAACAGTTATTGCCAAAGTTGAAGTTTATATAAATAATATAAGTTAAATCTCTAAAATAAGAGTAATACTAAACCCTGATAAGCCTATCTACATAGTAATCTATAATACAAACCTTAAGCATATGCTCAAACAGTCTTTTGCCACACCCTGTCCTCTGGCGAGTCTCATGGATGTAGAAATCCAGCACACACAAGGGATGTACCTCATACTGAACACTTTGCATGTCCTGATGTAAACACAAGCACTGTCTGTTATTACTCTATTCATACAGTCAGACCCTACAGTTGTAATATAGGTACTGAGGGGGGTCACGGAAAGTGTTCGTATTAACGTGGTGTCCATATGAAAATGTAAGGGCTTTCTTTCCCCAGGGACAAAGCAAACTGTCTGTAATAATAAGGTGTCCGTATTAAGCAGGTGTCTGTGAAGCAGGTTTTGACTGTATTACATTCTAGCTGGATCTTTTACAAAAGAATAAACAGAAAGCAGAACTTTCATAACTGACAGGCAAATCAAATGCACTTCTGTCAAGTTTTATCAACGAAGAAGGGAAAAATTAATTTGCCAAGCATGTACCTACCGAACTTTAAGAGAGAACGTTGGGTTAATAATAAGATTATCTTGCTATGTTAATTGGTTCTAAATCTGGGAGTATAAGCAGTCATTTTTTTCTTTTTTGACTTTTATCCCTCTTTCTCCTCCCTAGAGCATGTGGATCAGTTAAGGTTTCTGGAAAACTGTCCACTCACATAAACCCTAGCCCATGTTTCTCACTGGCGTGTGACTAAAGGGCAGAAACATTAGGTTAAGGGTAGGGTGTTTTTGGAGTTTTCCAGAAACTTAAACTGATCTGAGCATGTCAGGAAGTCATTATGTGGGGAAATCAGTGGTGGCATCACAAAATGTTGGCCATTTTCTCAACAGGCTTTACTGAACACAGCGTAAAGAGTAACTACTTACCAATAAAAACAGTTTCTTCTGACCAACTTTAATAATCCCCACAGCTGCACCTAACCCACTAGGGTAAAAAGCAAAAATGCTCTTTAAATAAGTGTCCTCATGAACAATCATTCATAATAATTATATCCTTCCAAGTTTTTTTTTTCAGCTTTTAAATGGGACCAGTGAGCAAAAATAACCTTAAAATTTGGAAAGATGCCAAGTTTGTGAGTGATTTGTTGAAAACCATAGAAGATACAGCTTGGCACAGTTGCCAAATTTTACAGACATTATCTTGTACGGTGGGAAGCAAGTTTGTGTTGAATTGCCTTCCTGCCACCTGACCGGTAATCTGCTTGTCATCACCTCTGGGGCCACTTCTTGTGGCTAAATCTTCCTTATTAATTCAGACAGAGGGCTTCAACAGGTACAGTACAAGAAAAAACGACTTACTTATTGGCTACTGGGTCCTTCATAATATAAAGCCTTTGTTCTGAGTGCTGGAGCTTGATTGCACTGGTGATAGGGGCTCGCAGGCCTTGTGCCTGAAAATTTCCAAATGACAAATGTTGCATGACTGCGTACTTCAATGATATTAACTGTCAGCTAATAAAAGCATTTGGGAGGGGGGGGGGGGGTGGGGAGGGGTAAACATTGAAATAAAAATGGTCTATTTTGCCACACAAATGCAAACTCACCCTTGTTGAAGCTTCACCCATCTTGTCAATAACTGTCTTAAGCTGGGACTGTTTGTTTGCAAATTCAGACCTTGTATGTAATGAAACCAAAAATGATACAATCATAAATCTATGAACCTGCAGTCAGCAACATTAACAGTAGCCCACAGGGGACATGCTGCAAATAAAAAACTTGCTGGTAATAAAATAAAGTTGCTGCAAACGATTCGAACATGCTGATAGCCATCAATCTTTGTTGTTCGATGGATGGAAATTTTCTTCCAAGTGGAATTAATTTCGAAGGTGGGGGGGGGGGGGGGGGTACTACTATATATAGGCTATATAGGTATGTGCCGCTGTGAAGGGTATGGTTTTCAAACAGTTTACTCTAGGATAGGGTATATAAATCAGCCTGTTTGGATCTAGAATAGGGTATCATTATGGCTCTTGGTAATATTTTTCATGAAACTGATCAGTTGCTTGAAGATATTATCTAGACTGGGGATTGAGGTATAAGGTTTTGTTTTGGCTAGACTGTGCTAGTGACATCAGTAGTTTCTGGAAAACAGCTACTCTAGGATAGGGGAGATTAGGGGAGTTTACTCTAGTATAGGGTAGCAAAATTCAGCTGAACTAGCTCTGATATAGTTCCAGGGACCCAGCGGCATATCCCCAGCCAGAAATTCCTTAAGTATCCCCCCGGGACACAATGTAAGGTCACATGCAATGAACACAGGTGGAAGGCAAAAAAAAATGAAAAGCTTAATTACACTTCGGTGTATGCGTTTTCCTTTATTTTCTTCCATATAAGTATCGCTAGCTATATTCAAAAATTTATATCTTAAGCAGTGCAATATTATAAACTTACCTGTCATTTTTCACCCGAGATCTGAACGGTGCCAGCTTATCGTCCACCAGTGTGATGGTGTCGGGTAACAAGTTATTGACGTTGAAGGAGAACTCCATTTACACTCAGATTTTCACCGTCCCAATGAATCCCACGGACATATCAACAGCACAACATCAACTTGATAATTCACACATCCTTTTCACCAATAATGAAATACACAGAATCCGTTCATCTCTAATCCCAGCTCTTCCCACAAACTATTCAAAAATTTGCCATAGCAACAGATTGCTGTAGTAGGTATATCACTACCTCAACAATACGTAATTTACGCAACACATATTCTGTCAATACGCTACTACGTAAGGCTTAAGGTGTTCCAGGAGTCGATCATTCGATGTTTGGCGTCCCAAACTTTGGTAAACCGAAGATTTTGTCGGTGTTCAAAAGCGTAGCGATCGGAGCGAAACAGTTTAAAGTGTACTGCAGGCTCTTTTTTGTCCCGCGGCCAAAATGCAATTTCCCTTTTGTATGAGTCATGAAAACTAATCCCATCATTGCTCGCCCATTGATCGCCTGTTTTCAACCGATCGAGGTTGCAACGCGAGCCACGCCACCCCCAGAAGAACAAAGATTAAAGACAAAGAAAACGATATTTCTCTATTCTACCCACTAGTATAATAATGTTCTTATTATCACCACATAAAGACAGCCCTAACCTCCCGTGCAGGTTTTTCTAGGGGAGCTCATATTTCAGAGGGACAAAATACGAACTCCCCTAAAAATGCCAACCTCGTTCCCAGGGTTCTCTCCTACCCGAAAGGCGGGTAGGAGAGAACCCTGGGAATGAGGTTGTAAAAATGCCTGCGTGTGTGGCTAAGACAACCCTAGACTGAAACAGTAGGAGTGAGTGTTTTTTTTTTTTTTTGGTTTCTCACAAATTATCTATTTTAGTAAGATTTCTGTACAGCCCATACAGTTATTATGCAAAAAGGTTTCAAAAATTTGGGGGAAATAGTAAGAAGGTCTGCATGCATAATAATTGCATGGGACTGCACGGAAATCTTATCATATGTCCCACTAAAACTGGCCTATTTCTTATCTGAGAAGGACATGATGAAAACCAATGAACCAAATCTACTTGGGTGCATGTGAATTGTCATACCAATGCAATAACATTGTTGCTGTGAAAAAATTATCCAGATGTAATCAGTTGTCTTTACAAGTTCTGTGTCTACCTTGCAGAGTCTCATAAAAGACTCATAGTGCGTCCTTGACTGAGTCCAACAATATTTTTAGTCTGACATATCTCCTTTCAAGAAACAAAAAGTTATTTGCAGCTCAGTACAAGACCAAAAACAATTTCAACATATCAAAATACAGACTTGACACCAAGGCATAGGGGAATAAAACAAAAGAAATCATCTTGAGGCTCAGCAAAGTATCAATAATGCATTTCTTTTGTTTTATTTCCCCAAGCCACAAGCCGAGTATGAATATTTTAATATAATGAAATTGGTCTATTAAATGTAATCCTCCTCCCCATACTACCATAGTAACAAAGCAATGACACAACACAGTAACAAATTTGCTGTCCTCAGTTTTATTTGTCAGCAAGAAATATCAAGGTGCAGATTTAGTTGCGCTTTCTGCGTGTTCTCTTCTTCTGAACACCAGTGGTGGTCCTCTGGCTGCGAAGGATAGCACATGCCCTTCTGACTGCTGCATCTTCCAAATCTCGTCGGTAGAAGTTCTTACCACACAGGTTCTTGATGGTCTTGACAGTGCGACGGGAGTCACTAGCAAGGGTTACCTTAGTAAGATTCTTGGGTGGCTTGTTTGCATCTGCAAGATAACAATGAAATCAAATCTATTATTAAGAACCACTGTGTGCTTCTGATTATTAATCTTCAAGCCCTGTATATACCAGTGACACATAAAAATGTGTTCAACTTCAACAAAACTTGAAGGCGTTTACTTATGAAGGACTACAAAGCTTAAGCATAGTGCTCAGAATTCAAACCTAGTACCACAATTTCAATTCAGGGTGTGCTACAGAAGCAGAGAGCTTCACTTGCTTTACTTCCACTGTATTCTTATACATGTAAAACTCACACTTGGTCTTTTTTGTGGTGAGCACCACACCCTTGCCATTGGGATCAGCTGTAACTCCAATTGCCTGTAGACAGGACAGAAACATGGAAAGAAAGAATTAACAGAACAGGCCATCAAAATATTTAGGAACCTTAGTGCCAATACTCAAAATAACTGGAATAAACAATGACTAAACTAATACAACAACCCTTTATACCTTCTTGTTCACCAATCCACTGTGTTTAAATGAATGCCTTCCAGCAAGGTTCAGAGGTTCCTGAAAGAGATGATAAATGTTGTCATGTTATACTACTCCTGCTGGACCTCTACTAAAAGTGTAGTGTAACATTACAACATGAATCAACAAGGCAACAGGGTAACAACAAATTTATTTTACCCTACAATCAAAGGGAAGGTAAAAATAAGAAAATTAGATTAAATGAGGGACAAGATTTTGCTCCAGCCAACTAGTACAGTCAACTCCCACCTTGCAGATACCTGGTCATTACAAAGATCTCAATAAAATAGATGGGAGCTCAATACCCAGCAAAAAATAGTGACTCTCTACTAAAAAAATAGTGATATTACAGTCTGACTTAACTTGTTATTAGGTGTTGACTTAAAGATGCTTTTTGCATTTTCTTTGTTCTCGTTTTTACTATAGTGACCACAGATATCAAATATCATATTTCAGCATTCAGACTTGATCAACGCATATGTTTTCCATGGATATTTTTCTTATACTCCACTATCATGGACTCTCACTTGCCGAGTAGACATCTTGGGAGACAAAAAGCAACTACAAGTAAGGAGACGTGCTGCCCTAAAGGGTCATTGCAAGAGCTCTCAGTCATCAGAGAAGGCAATACTCTGACAAAGTAAACATGGTTTAACTAACCTTCGTAAAAGTTGTTCCTTGATTCCTCAGAAGGAAACAGGAGTTATTCCTCAAAATCATCCACTGTAGGTCAGCCGACATTTTTCCTGTGAAAAATGTAATATTACATGAAAATAGTTGAAGATTAACTAGTTTTGCAACAATTATTGTATGCCATTACATCCTTAATTGAACTAAACTAATCGTATTCCAATTGGGAAATCTGCTGATAACATTAACCAGTAGCATATACCCTATAGTAAGTATAGACTGCATTTATGGACAATTTAAAAGGGCATTTTCATGTGAAATTTCCTACTTCCAGGTACAACTAATGGCCAAACCACAGGGTATGCCCGTTGGGGCAGTGTGCAACAAACACAGACTGCAGACTGGCAGGTAAACAAGGAAAACCTTGATGTGAAATGCTTTAACAGAGTCCCTATCCCTACAGTTCACGTCATTTAAAAGTCTAGTTTAGGGATAGGGACTCTGTTAGAGCATTCTACAACAATGTTTATTACGTTTACCTGCCAGTCGGCAGTCTGCGTTTGTCGCACAGTGCCGTGGGGAGTGTTGAAGTTTCGAATTGATCGGTGCATAATTGGAGGCTGTTGTTTTTAGAATTCATTGACAATCAGAGGAAGGGTAAACAATAAGACAAGTTAACAATTAGTTAGAGCGACAAATGCAACTTTTTAAATGTTTAATTATTGTACCCAGATTGATTGATTTAACCATAATGGCGAGTGGTTAACTTTTTCTCATTTTTCATCCGAGATTTCCTATGTAAAATCGTTTCTTATGGGATTCTAATCGGGTCGTTGCTCGGTTTATTCTGACGAACAAAGATGGGATACATTATGCAGTTTTCTTCTACAGTAAACAGCAGTTGCTTTATGGATCGTCATTCGTGGCACAAATTTTTTCGACACAACAGATCACACGTGCATTAAATAACTGGGTTACAGAAAAACCCACGAATTCTTCCAAAAAGCAGCAGATATTCGTTTAGCTTTCGAAAAACCCCAACAAAACGTTCTGGGATATATGTTAATTTGAAAATAAAGTATCGCAAACGCGAAAACAGCAGAAAAAAGGGCGAAAATTTACGTGAAGACACTCGCTTACCAGCAAAATGGCGACCACGAGAGAGAGAAAGAGAGAGCGCATGTGTTGAACAATGCAGGGGGTCTTTCAAGCCCAGGTCCTCACGGCTCATTGAAAACCAATATGGCCGACACGGAGGATATTCATGAAATCTGTGAATTGTGGATATGATAACTTTTGAACCAAGAGAATGGGACGAACGATCATAATTGAAGAACGAGTTGGAGATCATATTTCCTCTCTTTATGGCTCGTACAAGTGTCAAATAGGATTAGTTATTGGACAGGTTAGCTCATTTTTAGTGTCACTACAGTCATCAGTGATCAGTTTGGTGACTGCATAGGAGACCATAGGAGTACTGAAAATAATGGGTAAAGAAATCACGCTTTTACTTTAATGTGAAAATATATTGCAGGGACCGCGCAGCAAGTTTTCGAGTGGGGGGGCTAAAGAAGAATGCGTGAAGGAAAATTTGGGGGGGGGGGGGGGGTGCCGGGGCGGGGGCATGCTTGTGGATTTCTATTCAATTTCTCTAAAGTGACGGAGAATGCGAATAACGATAAAACTATTGATTTTTTTCCACATCTTCAGTGATGTTGCTATCGGGTCTGAAAATTCACCATCACTAAATTGAAATATCATAGATTGTTATGTTATACTACTGATATCAACCTTTAATTACTATAAACAAGCCAGAAATCCAACGATTTTGCTTGAGCTACCTTGAACTCAAGGCTGTATAATTACTGAGCAATTATTGCACGAGGCTGAGTATGATATGAAGAGTTAAGCAGATCGAGGGGGTTATCCGCCAAGGCCGAAGGCTTGAGCCCAGTGGATAACACCCTCCGAGATCTGTATATCTTCATATCATACGAAAGCCGAGTTCAATAATTGTTTAATTATTCATTCAAAATATTTACACGGCAAAACAAAACGGTAACTGAAAATAATTTAGTGAATGATATTAAAGTTACTGTAAATCATTTACTCGAAAAGTGCCAAAATTACGCTTTCTGTTTGTGTTGCGGTCGGTAAATTCGTTTGCTATGTCAATGCCTGTCCGTTCTTTCTTTGTGTATGTTTAAAACTGTCAGGTTACTAAATCGTTCCTGGTTCATTCTTGAACGGAGCCATGTTTTTAGCCTCCGGGCAGTCCAAAAGGATCTTTCACCGGCTGCACTTGTTACTGGATTTACGAGAATCAGCTTACATAACGTGATAACTTCTTTTATCTTTTCCCGTTCTGGGTTGGGTAGCTCTTTAATTTTTACTATGATGTCATCAAAACAAAAATAATCACCATCCTTCAGCAGCACTTGTAAAATTTCCAACAAAACTTGCAATTGGAATTCTCAACCAGCCGTGAAGCCTGAAATCAAAAGATGGACTTTGCGCTGATCGAGCTAAAATCAGGACGCACAATAACAAGAGAAACAATAACTTCATGATCTTCCAAAAATCAAGGTTGAAACTAATAAACAGTTTGTTTGAGAATCGCCTTATAAACTAAACCCAGTTACTTTGGATCGAAATTGACCAATTACGAAACGACGCGTTTTCCTGAGTGGTCCGCAGGAAAAAGAAGCCATTTAAAAGGCGTTTACCTCTGCTAGGTTAGAAGCGAAAAAATATTTTACAATTGTAACGACTAATGCTTCATTCTGTCTATTTATCTGCGCGTTCGTCTTTGCCAGTAACTCTGGTCACTTTCGAATTAACAATTTTTTGCTATTTTTCACTCCGTTACTTTTGTTAAATTATTTTTTGTTTAATTTATTTTTATTCTTCCAAAAAAGTGGGGGGGCTAAAGCCCCCCCAGCCCCTCCCTCTGCGCGGTCCCTGTATTGAGATCTTAACTCGTGTACATTTACCAACCTTCAAAACAATGACCACCTCACCTTGTCTTAATAGCTTTGTACATGAAGTTCTTATGACCCCAATGATATTCTCCTGTTTAACGATGTTCCATTTTTATTCCTATCCCCCCCCCCCCCGCCTCAACGGATAAGTATCCTCAGCAATTTACTACAAAGACACCAAAGGAAGGTTTGTGTTGGGGGGGGGGGGAAGGTTCAGGGTTTAATGGTCACTTCATTCCATTGTCAGATCGTTCCATTTTATGGTCAGATCATTCCACAGTTTTAGTGTAAAACTCGATGTGAAGCATGCATTTTTTGGCTTATTGCTTAAAAAGTGAGGTATATATATGAGTAGCACCCTTGTTTCTGCTCGTGGCTTAAAGACTCATGAAAATTTCTGACTATATTGTGGAACAATATGACTATTAAGTGGAACGATGTGGCTCGGAACGATCTGACCATGGAACAAAGTGACCGGTTACCGATTCAGGGAAAAAAATGGAGCATTCTATAGGCTTAAAGGATGTACAACTGTTTAAAACAGTTGAAACATTTAAATGTTGTAGGTCAAAAATAAAATTCAGTTTAAAATGGCTGCAGCTTAGGTTGGTCCCAAAAGCCATTGTCTCCTTGCCCTTCATGATAATGTATTGGAAAATCAAAATGGAAATCAACCTACAATCGGAGACAAAATGAGTTGAGACACTTCGCCCAAAACTGGGCTTTTTTACGTTTTATTAACTTCAAAAGGAGGAAATATAGCTTTCCTCCCCCATCCCCTCCGTGCAATGTTGTGCCCTTGTTCTAGCTGCCTATAGAAAACAACAAACACCCCAACTTTGAATGGAGGGGACAGGGGAGGGGTGCGGATTCCTTTGTTCTCCAAAACTACCCTATTTAAGTATAATGTCTCAACAATTTTGTCGCCGATTGTAGGTTGAAACTATTTTAACCTGAATTTTATTTTGACATGCAACATGCAGTAATTTTAACTGCAATAGTTTTCTTCTGCCAGTGTCAAAAATTCAAATGAATTTTTGACACTGAGCAAATGCTCTGGATTATACAAAATTAAAAATGATCTTTGGTGTTTCTTTTTATCTTCAGATTTCTCCACAGCGAGACTATATCATTCATTTAGCCAGAACACCAGAGCAGTCAGGTATTGTAGCTACTGGCACATGCCCCTAAAATACTATCCTTGAATTCTAATAAACAAAACACACGAGTATTGTTACTGAAACGATGGACTGAACATTTTGAATTTATAGTTAGTTTATAAATTATGTCTGATACTAAAATTCAGAATGGCATTCCAGATGCAGAGAGTACACCATCCACCTTAGAAGAAATTGAGAACAACTGGATTAACGAACATGCTCGGCAGGTATTTCCCATTTTACTATTGTCTTTGCTAAATAATATTAATTAAGCCCCCCCATCTCAATTAAGCCCCAACCCTCAAATGTGTTTGAATATAATAATTCTTTCAGCCATGTTCAATGTAGCCTTTTTCTTTTTGTTTTGAAAGGTATCCAGAATGTTGACAGGAGGCTTAGATGTGATCGGTGTTTTTGCATTTGGTCCTTCAGACATGCTGATAAAATCACAGGCAAAGCTTCGTCAGTTGCTGTATTCTGTCACCAAGGCTGTTTACCACAAACCTGCATCATACTTTGATGACCTCAGTTACAGCAGAATCTTACTTCAAATTTGTTCTGCAACCAAAAAGTATCTCCTGATTTTAAACTAAAAAAATACTTTTATCAGTTTATTGAACTGATTGCCATGAATGCATAGTCACACAAACAGTATCCCTTCAGCTAATATTATTTAACAATTTTTTTTGTACTTTCATGTTTGTTTTTCATTATTATTAGTTACCGGTAATAAAATACTGTATTTATAGAGCTAAGAAGGAAAGTGTTAATGATTAAAAATTTATTTAATTGTCTGTCCAGTAAATTAACTCCATGGCAATATTACTGGCAGTAAATATATCTGATACTAAATTTGAATTAAAAAGTAGTGCCCTGATAATCAAAAAGTTCCTGGATGTTTTTATTTTAGAATCACTTGCCGGACAATTGACACATCTGATCAAAGGGTGAGTGGTGTCTAAAGCAGTGCGTCCATCCATGAACAGTTTATTAATATTGGTGTGTATTTTAGTGTTAAGGTGGACTTCCAATGTCACGTAATTTTTACGTGCATAGACGTATAAAATTTACGTGCCTAAATAATTTAAATAGAGGCAACGTATGGAAGGTCATGTGTAAACATAAAAGTTGAACCTCACTTAACTTTTACGTGCATGCATGGCCTTTTATACATTGCCTATATTTCATTAACGCACAGAAAAAATACAAGACAATGGAAATCTACCTTTAGTGTATTGAAATGTTATGTAGCTATTGTAATGTAATGTAATGTGATTTTATGCAACATTATGTAACATAATGCAACATAATGTAATGTAACTTCAATTTTTATGGGAAATACCCATACAGTATCAATTAGGTAACTGTTTACAGCAAATTACAAAAATGTCTTGATACATTATTTATTAAAAATTTAACAGTGAAACTTCAAACTTGGTATCCTCATTCTAGACTAAGACACTGTAATAGCCAGTAGCATTTAAATCCTGACCTTCAGTAAGTTGGGGTGCTGGTGGAGGGGAAGTGGGGCAGATGTCTGCATTTAACACCTCGAGGATACTTTTTCATGGCCATCTGGGCCTTGGTTTGGCCAAAAAATAAAATGCGGGCCTGTGCCCCCTGGACCCCTCCACTAAAAATTTTGATCCACCACTAGAAGTATAGTTTGCATAGCTAAACTACAACTTGACATTACTTATCATTGGCTGTCAGTAATACTGAAATGGTTGATAAACCCTTATTTGCAGGCCAATCTCAACCCAGCTGAAGTCAGGTATCAGTCCTTTGCATCAAAGTGGCTGAAAGTAGAAGCATCCTTGTCATTATGCAATAAAAACTTCACTATTAAAAGGAACCTTGAGAAATCTGGTCTTCAGAGTCAAGTGATGGTAAGTTTGGTTATGTTTAACTCAAAACAAAAATAGGAACTATAAACATGCAATAGTGTGGGCAGTTCTACCAACTGGTCATTATATTATGAAAAAAGGGCAAATAATGGGGCAAGTGTTAAGAAACGGGTGAACTGAGCCTGGAATTCCCCCCCCCCCCCCCCAAATCAGGAGTTTTTTTTCCTTAGCAGCCCATACAACTGACAAACATTAGACAAGTATGACCAGTGACCGATTAACTGTTATGTAAAAGACAACTTCTGGTTTTTTTTCTTTCAATACCAGGGAAGCATCAGCAGTTTGTTACGGAGCATATCTAATGCCCTGTGCACAGTGAATGGAGAGCTGATCAATGGCGATCAGCTTCTTGTTCCAGGAGAAAAATCAGGGAAGTCAAGTCGTACTACTTCCACACAGACATTTAAGATTGACATATTCACTGAAGAGGTAATATGGATATGCTATATTACTGATGAAAACATTTGGTCGTAGTGCACAGTAGTAGTTCTTATGGACTGGGGTTTTAGCAGCCTTAGACTGTGATTTGAATACAAGCATGATGTAGAGGCTATGTTAATACTAGAGGAGTAGAGAGTGATGAGTCACTCTACAACGGTTTGTTACTGGATCAGTGTTACCGTTTGCACACAGATGGGTGATTTTGAAATAAAACGGCCCAGTTTGTTTGCATGTCCGGAAATTTTGAATTTACAAACTAAGGTGTCACTAAGGTATGTAAGTTGTTTGTATTTGAAGTAATACTCTCTGCAGGATGAACTAATATGTGTAAACGTCCAGTAATCCAAACACCCAAAATCTAAATGTAATAAAACTGGAAATCATGAATCTGGGAAAATCTCCTCTAGTGTAAGGTTAGCCAGATTTCAAATACGAACAACTTGGAATTTCAAGGCAGTTAAGTTCCCAGACCTCTCACTCCTTTCTTTGGCTGCCATCACTGAAGGAGGCGTGAGAAGTAAGATTGGTGGGTAAGTGATTATATAACACTTGACCAGTCAAACTTGTATTTAACGGTCAACCTGCGTCACCAGTGACCAACTGGCCAATCCCCCAAGGGTATTGCTTAACGGAGGTTGGACTCTAGCTGAAACAGGCAGTTAATCAATGATTGATAAGTATTTTCCTTTTTTTCCCTAGCTCAATGACTCTCCTAAAAAGGAGGAGACCCACGTAGTGGCATCGCTCTCTATGAGTGGAAATATGTGTTGTCGAGCTTATGTGCATCAGAAGGCTACCGTAAAGGAGGCGATCCAGGTACCTCGTAGATCATGTATAATGGTAGAGGCTACAACAATGAAGCTATATTCTTTGATAAATTTATGCCGTAACGTTTCTGCCTGTCTAGACTTTATGGATAAGGATATCGGCTAAATTTTAACCCAAACGCCTATTATGCGGACATGCAATCAAGGCATAAATAATCAACACAGGCTTGTATACTACGCATGAAGTCTAATGAACATTAATAAGGTATAAATATTTTAGGCTCTGAAGTACGATGCAATTCGCAGTTTTCTGTCACGTTGTGAAGTTCTATGTGAAGATATCATGGACAGTCAGGACGAGGCCACAAGGGAAGGTAAATTCTTAACACCAAGTGTAACTTGTTACTCAATCAAATGCCGGCTAACCGTTTCTCCTCGCTCCTAGCCGCTAGGGACGTTTTGTGGGAGAGACGCCTCTGATCAAAAATTCCATACTGATGCAAAACGTCCCTAGAGGCTCGGAGCGACGAGAAACGGCTGTATTCACAGACTAACCTTATAAAGCTTTTTGCAGACCTTGGGTTTGGCTACTTCAAGAACGGCTGCTTCTTTTCTCTAAGCGTGTGACCTAGAAAACAAGTCAGATAAGCCGCACCAAATAGTGCCCTTGGAAATAGACAAGGATAGAACCTAGTAACAGTCATCGCTTCTCCCCTTTTGATCTCTTCTTTAAAAGGTACCCCCTCATCGACGTGGACCTGTCCTCAAAGAGTATTTGCTCCTTTTGGCATGGGAACCATTGCAGTATGCGACTACGTATTCAAGGACGAAACTGTGAAGGTATTAATTAGGGACTGCATTGTCTTAACCAGGGTCCAATTTTATAAAACTTTTACAAGTGTAATTAACAAGTGTGGCTATTATTTTCAGACTCTAAACCAATTGCTAAACTTGTAAATCACACTTGTAAAAATTTTATTAAATTGACCCCAGCCTCATTTTTGTCTCGCCTTTTCTTGGTCGTGAGCGAAGCAGGTCTCTTCTTGCCTTGAGGGTCCCCAATTTGTATTGCTAAGTGCCTTTACCGTAATGGAGACAATTTGCTCGAAAATTTGGTCAAAACCACTGCCCAAAAATGCAAAAAGTCTGCTTACGGTGGAATTGCGTCGCTCAGACTCGTCTTTTCATAGGTAAGCTCCCTAATGACTTTCACCACACCCAAAGTCACTCACGTGTGAAATGCGTAGGCGGGCGCTGTAGAGGAGAAAAGCCGGCTGAGGGATGTAAATGCCCGCGCATTAAATGTAAACTAGAAGTGGAGAAGATGAAGCAAGTATAACCTCCTTTTAACGGAAATTCTCAACACCCCTGTTCCATTTTTAGCGCTTGGTGAACATTAGCTGTCCTTTCTTTGATGCCAAAAACCAAGCTAACTTTTTCTTATGGACCTTGCTCTTCAGGAATCCCGAGAAAGAATGGTCGAGTTGTTAGACGTTACACCAAGAGAAGAAGACTTTGAATGCAAAGAAGAATTTCCAGGTAATGTGTAGACAAACATGTATAGCCTACCTACAAGCTCTCCGCGGCGCTCTGGCGGCGGGGCGAAAAAGGAGGGAGACAGTCGAGTGAGGGGGACATGCAGGGGAGGAAGTTTCCTTCCCCCCTTTTCTCCCCCACCCCCGTACCCCCTGGAGAGCTTGCTCGCAGGTTTTTGTCATGTAGCTCAAGTTTGTTTCAGTTATTGCACCTCTCTGTTCTACCGATTACTGTCTTGATTTCTAACCTCATTTTTTAAAGCTGCAAATGACTTCGCCGCGAAAACCCTAACTGATAAAACTTACACATCTGGCCCAAGTTGTTCAAAAGGTGAATAACGCTATCCACTGGATAAATCTCTATCCAGTAGATAATGTAATTGGTTTCGCTAATTAACAGATATTCCTCGAGCCCGATTGGGCTCTGAGTCAACATGGCTATTGCGACTCAGAGGCCATGAGGGCGGGTGGAATAATTGTTTTAGTAAAATCCAACTAGTTGGTCAAAAATATCGAGACAAAACAACTTTAGCTAGTTAAAGCTCAGTAGACTTTAAATCCCTTTTTGCCGCCAAAAAGCCGGCGCTTTTCGCTACAAGTGGACTATAACATATAGCCCAGTAGTAGCTCAACGAATCTGAACGCAGCCTTGATAATAGATCACTACTTGTATTTTACTAATACTGATTATTCGGTGGATAGCGTTATTCAACAACTGGACAACCGGAGCCAGGCTTCCTGGAAAATCTGCGCTTGACTGTCCCATTCCAATGATAATTTTAGGACAATCCCCCACTTGAAGGTATGTTCGACCCAACTACCGAAAGAGTTGATTTAATGACTGTGTTATCTCTGCAGATGTTCAAACTGTTAAGAGCTTATTTGAGGAGATGGAAACTAACGGCAGCGAAGACGAAGCGGAAGAAGACGAACAAATTCAACAAGGCATAGGAAAACGTGTAATAGGTGAGCCAAAAATTTTCCTTGTACGTAGCGGAATCCTTTCTCTATTATACATAGAATCTATAGAGAAGAACATAATAACTCGTGTTAAGTCAAGTTCGTAGATCGTTCGTGGTGTTCTTCAGGGTGGTACACGCAAGACGCATCTGTAAAGGAAGGTTTACCTCGTGTCTAGATTCAAATCGTGTTTGAATCGATACTTCTAATGCAAGCATATTTTACTTCCTCTGCCGCAGTAACAACCTATATATTTTTTTCACTTTTTTTAGCCCTTTGCCTGTAAGCCCTATCTTCCACATGTATCTCCATATATTTTCTTGCAGTATGAATGGGAGAGTTTACTAAACGATCAAAGCATCCTCTCGCTGGGTTTACCTCATGACCTCTTCTTTTCCTTTAATCTCGACCCTTTCCCCCGCGGTCCCCATCTTTCCATTTAAGGCCTGAGCCACAGCCTGCCAGGTTTTACGGCGGGTTATCTATAGATTTCCCTTGACAACTGTCAGCCAATCAGAGCAAGTTACGATTTTCATCAGTAGCGGATGCGATCTTGTGAACACAGCAATTTTGGCGGGAAAGGAGAGTGAAAGGAAAATAGACTGGATATCTAGTTTAATGCGCTTTGACACTTGTTAGTTGTAGAAGGTCGCTCTAAGACGATGACTAATTGTGTGCTCATGCAACTTTCCCAGTAATTCTTGAAAGGTAATCAGCCCTGCTTGTTTTATATTTCACAGGTGCTGTAGTCGGAGTGGTTGTTGCGGTTGTCGCCGCCGGGATAACTTTCCTTTGGGGAGATCAGGCGGGATAGAAAAAAACAAATAAATTAAATTAAATTATTTGAAACAAATTTGGTTGTGTGCTGTGTTAAGAATATCCTCATATGCGCTGGCAAGAACAGTTTGAACAATGCAGGTGGTTGTTTTCTTGTGCGAATCACAACAGTCTTTGTTTACAAATCTATGGCACTAAGGTGTGGGTGAAACGTCGAACTTCACGTATGCCGAATCTGAGGCTAATGAGCAAAATCTATTACTATCGCTTATTAGCGTTAGGTTCCACACATGTGAAGTTCGACGTTTGACGCGGGACAAAGAAATTACAAATTATCAGAGACCAAGAGCAACAACAAATTCTTGAGAAACTGTTTTAGCCTTCCTACGAATTGGTGACTTTGTTTGATATTTGCGCGAATTCGCTTAATGTGATAATCATTTCTTCACTGTGCTGTCTTCGACTCTGCTGCTGAAGATTGAAACTGATGAATGATTCGCCGAGTTCAAGGAAAACAGGGACCCATCCCTCTTAAAATCACGAGAAAATCACACCACGATCAAATTGCAAAAACATGTTTATATTCTCCTAAATTTTCAGCAATATTTTACAAACCAATAGAATCATTTTTGTGGGGATAAAAGTTATATTCACGCGTAACTGTTTTTCATTTAAAAACTCGTCATTAATCGTCGTAATAGGTTTAAATGAATAAATATAATAACACGAATGTATATTTGGAGTGAAATGATAAGCATTTAAATAAAATAAAGTTCTATAAAAGCGCTTTACTTAATACTGCCTTTAGAATATAAAAATAAAACACTGCCCTCAACATGTCTGAATTACAATGCGTTATGTTCTATTCCGAAAAAAGAGCGATACCTAACTTTTACGAACGATTCACGAGAAAGCATAAATCGTCTAAATGGAAATGGAATGAGCACACATGAACCCGCTTTTTTTCAACGGTGAAACCACGGTTTAAGCCATAAAAGGTTGGTTAGAAGAAACAGAATGCGTTGACAAAGCGCTGGCAGCAGGCCACGAAACGAGTTATTGCGAGGGAATATTAAACTGACTCTCCTTCTTCACTTGCAAGCTCTTATGGCCTCAAATGGATAAGCAAATAGTTGTGTGTTGGCAAAAGCTAGTCTGGAGCTCTGTTTCTAGTCTCCACAGTGTCCAGAGGAGTTATGCTTGACCTTGATTCTAGCCTGAAAAGATAGCCGACATTTCACGACGCAACCTGTGGTTTCCCTTTTCTCTCATTTTCCATCCCATCACTCCCCGCTCGCGCTCTTTGCTCGTTCCCATTATCCCCCTCTCGCGCTTCTCCCTTGTCACCAGCTCTCGCGCCTGTGGAGGAGGAAACGGCAAACTAAACTCCTCTGTACCCTGTACAGTCTTACGAAATTATGGAAATCTAAGCACCAAGCCCTAGAAACTGACAAAGAACGGAAATGAAAGCAGCGAACCGTAAGGCGACACAGAAGCATGCGCTGTTCCTCGGCTAAAAAGGCACCACATGAGGGCTGCTTTTCCCTCATTCCTTCTATTGTGAAAAGATAAAGCTGCCTTTCGTCCTCCCATAAAAATTTGATACGACTTTCTTAGTTGCTACTATCCAACTAAAACAATTATTTACTGCCATGTTGACACCATGTTCCCCAAACGAGACCAGAATCAAAGCTCCAGAAAGCTAACAACTTAAATTCAAATTGTGGTTCAAGTTGAAGCACGCGTCACAATGGTGAACTATGACGGATTGAAGTTTTGATAACAGCTTGCATCAGAATATAAATTAAGATCAAAATGCTATCTTTTCCCCGATCGTATGAGGTCCGTTGCGATGTTGCTCAGCATTCTCTTCGAAAGTTGCTGCATTTTTCTTGCCGCTTTATTGGCTACATCGAGTGACTGATGAAGTCGATAGCTCTCAAGCTGCAATAAAGAAAACAAGAAAAAAATAATAATAATGTCTCAATCATCTCAATGACTGGTCAAACAAATCAGAAATCTGCCCTTTGAACAGTTCTGATTTATATCTTCATGTAAAACTGTCTCAGAGACTTACAGCAAGGAGCCCAAAAGTGTGACCGCTTTAATTTATTCACATTCTTTCGTGCAGATTTAATCCAATCAGAAGCCAGCTGGGAACTGTCCTCGACTTCTGATTGGTTACTGTATGCATGAAAGAACGCGAATTAATTAAATAAGTTCACACTTTTGGGCTCCTTTTTCCACGGCAAGGAAAATATTGAGATTATCTTTTAGTTCATCTTGGGGAGCACAAGTGGCGCAGTGGTGAGCGCACTCGTCTCCCACCAGTGTGGGCCGGGTTCGAATTCTGGCGTCGACGCCATATGTGGGTTAAGTTTGTTGTTGGTTCTCTCCCTTTCTCCGAGACGTTTTTCTCCGGGTACTCCGGTTTTCCCCTCTCCTTAAAAACCAACACTTCCAAATTTCAATTCGATCTGGAACACACGGACACTTTTCAACTCCTAAGTGCAGCGTAGGTACATGTAAACAAATTACAATTACAAAACCTTAGTCTCCACACCCAAGGCAAAACAACTGAATGAGTTACCCTCCGTGATCTGCCCGATGTAAGTACTACGGATACAACATGGGGCTTTAAAATGACTGTTTTCTCACCTCATCCCCTTGATAGCCGCCTAAGCTGCTACGGTTGGCCAGGTTGCTTCTAGGTCGGGAATGTCTGCTGCAAAGAGGAGATTCAGAATAGTTTTAAAGGGAGAGTTTGCGCAAGAATTCATTTTTTTGCCGTCGAAAATTCATAACACGAAACAACGTAACGGCTTCGTAGCTCTGATCTATTTGCTAGCTGTTAAGGTGTTAGCCCTACAGTTACCAGCACTGTACAAACGACTTATTGAGGGACTCAAGCAAAACTAACTACGAGAGAATGACTGGACAAACGACAATTTGACGAACAAGAAACGACTGTTAAACTGTACAAAAGAACGGATCGAACCGCACCAATGACATTTCGAGTCTTCACAGCTAATAACATCACTGCTTGACTGACAGACGACCAATACCATCGCGACTTAATTGTACATTCAATCAGGTCAATGACCAGAGTTTAATGCCATCAACTGACGTGATACAACTCACTTGGACTCTGAAGATGACTACCGCAAAGGTTGTCGAAACGTCAGTCACCGTCAACAGCAACACTATTGAGCACTATTAACTTACCTAATATTTGCTCAGGCCACTTGGCTTGTGCTTGTAAATATTCATGTGTTCGTTTATTGATTTGACTCATTTTAATAAACAGAAATTGAGGAATTACATGAACTTACCCTCTAGATCTTTGTACAGTATATTCCTCTTCACTATCCGATTCATCACTGTCCGAGACGTAACGAGTGCGATGTTTGGGAGTGCGGGGCCTATTCCCTGGGAGATGATGAATATGATGTACCATGGGAGTCTCAGTGATCCCTTCGACAGGTACCATAGGGGCACTGGGGGTTATAACTGTAGTCGGACCCATGGGAGATCCGGTTGCTGCGCCAGGATATGTGTGTGTGTGATGATGAACTGGTGACGTAACCACGCTAGGAAAGAACGGGTTACAAATTAATCAAAACAAATTTAAAATGAATGAAAGGATCTTGAATAAGGCTGGTGACAAGTGAAGTAGGCATACATGTAAGAGTCTCCTACAGAGGCCCATAAATCATTAAACTCAAATAAATGACCAAAAAGATGGGCCGTTTCTACGTAACAGTTCCGCATAATAATTCTTTGTTTTATTTCCTCGTCTCTCTTTGCCCCGTAGAGCCCTCTTTGCCATGCAGTGGGAACGTCTGAAGGGAAGAGCGATCTTGCTAAAATAAATTGACCACAGGAAAATGAAAAGAGGAAATCCGAACGTCTGATAGTCAGTTTCTCCCCACCAACGCGAACGAGGGGATGGGAGAGACAAAAGCACACTCGGAAACTAAAACTAAACGGTATCCCCACCCTGTTGGCAGAGCTTTAACACTTACTTATGATAGTAGGGTGCGTAAGGTGTGGAAGTCGCTGCTGGGGTTGTTGGATGACGGACGAAGGTGTTCGTAACTTGCGGCACGTACGGTGTCTGCGTCTCTGTATGACGACGCGGTCGAGGTGTCCCTGTGGTTGGTGAAGGGGTTCCCTGTGGTGGACCAGAATAGCCAGGGTAGAAATAACTTCCGTGGCTGTGAGTTCCAGACCCTCCACAAAATGGACACAAAAACTGCATTAAAGAAACATCTGGAGGCTGTGGGGGTGGTGCTACTGGTGTTGGTGCTGGAGCTGGAGCTGGAGCTGGTTGTGGGGGTGGGAGTTGGGGTGTAGGTGAGGGAGGGGGTCTGTCATATTCTCTTCGTTTCAGCTCGCCTAAATCTCGAGCGAGATCCTCCACGCGTTTTCGAAGATCATTATATGGCGAGGGACTTGTTGCAGCATCTCTACTTCGGGACATTTCGCTAGCAAGTGCGTCGTATTTTTTCTGCAGGTTGTCGTACATGTTCGCCATCTGTTGCTCGGCTCCTCGTCGTGCCATTTCGCGCTCGAGATCGTCATGTCTTCGGCGAAGATCGTCGTACATCTGAGACTGCATTCCACGTGCGTTTGTTTCTTGCTGAAGTTGCGTTTGCAAGCTCTGTAATTCGTTCCTCAATTTGTCAACAGGATCTCTGTAGAATATACATATCAAAAGAAAGACAATTAGCAAGGAAAATTATTACCTAGTTATACAAAATAGACACAAAAAACATCCTTTGACGTCTGTTTAACGTGCATACTGACCTGCGGTATCTCCTCTCATTATCACTGTAACCGCTGCTGCTGTCTTCTCTTCGGGACCGCCTGACGGACCGCACAGAGTCACGGTCCCCGGGATAACTGCGCACGCTCTGTTTATCCATTGGACGGGTTTGTTCTAATCGCGGACCTACAATGTAACACGAATTATTAAAATGCTTGGCAAGATTAGGAGTGATAAGAAACTTGAAGGACTCTTCTCCTTTTAATTTGCAACAAGAATCGTCATTATCGTGTCTTGGCTCTATCGTTCTTAATCGATTCGAAGCTTTAGTGTGAACTCAGAAACTCACAGATATACACGAAACACGACCATCATAGTTGAGGTGTAATTCATAGCACTTTTAACAAAATTTACCCACCTGAAATGTTGCCTAGCACAAGCGATAAAATGTTAAAGCAAGTGAACTTGGTGTTGTGGAAAACCAATTAGCGCAATAACGACGGATGATAAATTACTTTTTTTCTTTTCATTCGTTGACAACATTTGATTAAGCCCCAAGGTTAAAAACAAACATAAAAAAGCATATTTGGGGATCATATTAATAAAGCAACATCCAGGATTAAAATTCATGGACAACAAATATCAACTGAACGGCAATAAATGGAAAGTTGATGGTTCTAAGGGAGCGTGACGGAGAAAAATGAAAGTAAACAAGTAAAAGGAGAGGTTCCCTTTTTATTTTTCAAGGGAGTCATAACTGAAAATTATACTTCATATCATCTTCACTGAGATTGCACGGCTGTATATCCAGGTTATTTGCGCGTCCAGTGTATGTGTCCGACCCCGGCATTACTACTTTTAAGGACACAATAAGATACACGTAAAAGCCAAAAACAACGATTTCGTGCCTGTCCGAACTGAAAGGCAAACATTTCATTACAAAGTAAAGTTCTCAAATCTTTACATCCAAACCGAAGGATCACATATAACACCAACTTTCCACCCAAGTATTTTGTACTGCATATCAGAAATATTTTATAACTTGATTTTTAGTTCACAGAGACAAACGAAAATGTCTAAACAGAGTTTTTACCCGTTAAAAAATATAGCGAGTGATTTCTTAATGAACCAGAATGCACACGCGACTTACGAAAGCAGTACCTCGAAAGAAATCCATCATTACTTTTCTTTATCGCTTCAACACATCCACCTAAATATCTTTACTAATAACCTTGCTAACAGTTCTAATATCGTTAGACGCCTATGTATTATTAATTTAAGAGTACATAATCTTTAGATTAGTGCCAAGCAGATGGGTTTGAAGTGAATCAAAGCATTACCTCCAAAAAGACCCTCTCGTATAAAGAACATACCAAGGCATTAGTCACAGTACAAAACATTCTTGTATTACGAGCAGATATTAGCCCTGAGCGTTGTGAAATAACACATATCAAAAGAAATATCTAACCATGAAATAAATATCCATCTTTCGATTTTGATTGGTTCGCTGTCAAATAAAATGTCCAAAAATATACCTAGAAACAAAAACCAATGTCTTCCTCGACCAGTCTCCAAATAAGGCGAAGCTCCTAGGTTAATTCGGTCTAGTTAGTGAGTTATATGACAAAAGTGACAAACTTTTGCACGCAAATCAAAATACCGTAATATTTGATGAAACTTCTTTGCAACATGTGCACTGTGTCTCGATCACGAAACTGTTGATTAAGAACGCGAGACTTGGATTCATAGGAGGATTATAAAAGGACTGTATCCACAAGGTTATTGGATAAGATGTTTCAGGACCTAACCGACACATTGGGAGATAAGACGCAAATGAATGTGCCCATACGTAATAAAATAAACACGCCAAGAAACGTTCAAACGAAAAATAGACCGCATAATGGCGGGATATCAACTTTGTTTATCAAAATATCAGTTTCTTTCGCAAAAATATGGAGAAAACACGCCATATTTACGGGAATTTTAACCGAGAATAGAAGTCCGTTTTTTAGACGAAACCGTAAGATCCTCGTATTTCAATTTTGCTGATTCTTTCGCGAGGAGGTAATGGCTTTATTAATCCAAAACGGTAACATTTAGAGAATTAACGGAAATTAAGTTAAATTTTCCACACACAATAGCTGTAACTGTTTACCTAGCTTTTTCAGTAATTAATCGACTTGCTTCTAAAACAAAAGGGAAAAACACAGCTCGTTAATCACTATTTTCTTATTCAGATTTCGATGATGTCCTTGATCGGTTGCACGTTATCAAAAGACATTAAAAGCACACTGAGCGTAACGTGTTTTTCTTAAAAATAAGGACTTAAGTTATACGGAAAGAAAATGGCAGATTTTAACCTGGTACTTTAATGGAATTAAAAGACCATAAAGGGGACGTGTACGGGGTTCGATTGAAATAATGAAATTCCGATTCAAAGTCGGTAAAAAAAACAATAAACTAACACAACACAGAACCACACTGTGAAAGTAAAAAAAATATATCGTAAGATTGAGTCGTTTTTAATAAACGTGTCAAAAACGTTTAATTTCTGAGACGGAGATAAAAGGAGTTTTCGAGAGCATTGAAAAGTTTCGAGTAACTTTGAAAGCACCGGCATTCAGAATGCAAAGAGGTCCACGGACCGAGCAGCTGGCGCTGACATTTGACGAATTCAAAATTTGCACGGTTCATTCGGCAGAACAGCGAGTGAAGACAGGAACCCTTAAATAGGTAGAATAAAAACACTCCCTACCAGTGCTCCTCAATGGAGTCGACGCCTTCTCATGACGGGTTGGAGTCCTTGAGCCTCTTCCGATTTGTTCAGATCTATCTCCCGCACCGTCATCGTATAAGCTCGGAGTTGACGCGTGTCTTCGTAAAGAGTCGTCAAGTCTTCGTTGTCCTTCGTTATCCGACCGAGGGGCGGGATGAGTCGGAGTGTGCCGATGACTCCTCCGTTCTCGTTGAGAAGAGGGTGTCCTCGTTGGAGGTTTAGCGTGTGATGTTTCAAGGGCACGATCTTCTTCGCTTTCAGACAAAGATTGGAGAGAGGATCGTCGCCGTCTATGGTCCCTATTTCTGGGTATCAGCTTCGGAGTATGCTTGGGAACGGTCGTATGAAGCCTGTCGTCCTCCGTTTCTGTAGCAGAGTGTTCTTGCAAAGGAGCAACCCGAAGTTTATTTTCGGGATAAAATGTCGGACGGATATCGGGCGACTCGTGCCCTCGAGAAATCCGACTCCCCTCCGAACCAAAAAATCCGCTGTCAAAACCTCTTTCGGAGTCAGCGGTCGGGTTGCGTTGTTTGCCCCTTCGCTGAGTTTCTTTCGGTCGGGGAGCTCCATCAGGAAGGAACAGGGGAGTCGAAACACGACTGTCGCCTGAAACACTGGCCCGTAAAGGACGACCATGGACAACACGCGATGGTCTGCGTGCGTTTTCTTCGTGTGACTCATTCGCGCTCCACGGAGGATCACGCAAATTGCTTCGCCTGCCTCGCGTGTCCTGCGGCTCGTATGCTTCACGTGGCAGACTGCGATTGCTTGGGGCACGGTCACGTTCTACAAACGTGCCGTCCGGGTTCGCAGCAGCACCATGGTCACGCAAACCATCCTGATCGGGTCTAGATCGCGGTAAACGAGATGTTCTTGAGCTTTCCCGCGAGCGTTTACTACTGTCTTCGCTCACGTGACTGTCCTGGCGTCGGGGTGGAGGGGGTATGCCATTCACATTAGTTTGCACGGGGCTGGAGTAAGCTCTAGGGGATCTGGTACTACCAGGAGAGGTCTGAGGGGAGGGAAGACTAGAAGAGGCTAAATCGTTGTCACCTTCGTCCTCGGGAGGAGGGGGTGAGTCAACGTCTGCTGTGTTGGAACGGCTCACGTGACTCCCGGTTCGTGAACGTTGGCCAGCAGTAGAGGAGACGGACAAGCGACGGGGGCTGAAAAAAAAAAAGAAAAAAACGAAAAAGAACGTTATTGACAGACTTTAATATGGAATTGCGGGTATTCTTGTACACTTGCTGCTAAGGAAAGCACCGTCTCATTGATTCTCTTTGCGTCTTCTTAAAGCACGACATAAGTGTCGCGGGTGTCCTCAGAAACCTTAACCAGGGGTTTTCGATTCTTGTCCAATCAGTTTTGGGAATGTCATCATGCAAGTAAACGTCAAATACTCTCCACTGATACAAACTTCGCAACATAGGGAAGGGGGGGGAATGCGATTACAAAAAGACCCGAAATTCCTCATTTTATAGACTGTTCACAGTCCCCTATTTTTCCGTGAGATTGTCGAGATAACGCGCGTCTCACCGTTAATGGCGGCCGTCTTGATTTACAAATGTAACGAGGGGGCGGCGTCGGGGTCTTCGATCTCGACGGTCTTATGGAAAAATGAGGGACTGTGAACACTCTACTCTTTTCATTGTCAAAAGCACACGTTCCTTGCGGCTTGTTTTCCATGGAAATGAGGCAAACAAATCTTCACTAAATACGGCTACGTCAATTTATAATGTGTTTGCTTCGTTTCTTTTTAACACAAATAAACGCGTGTTCCCTTTTTAATAGAACATGATCTGGCATAAATCCCATATGAATGAAAACGGGTCGAAGTCCGTTCATATAGAGGAAAAACTCGTCTGTACCTTGTTGCCAGTAAAGAATTTCCTCGTGATCTGTCATGAGGCCCCTGACTGTTGGCAAAATACTGACTCTCTAGAGGTTCTGAGGCAGGGTCCTGAACGCTCATGGACTCGGACGCGAAGTAGCCAGACTCTTGAAGGTCCAAAGGTTCGGCGTGGTCACCAAGCCCCTAGGAAACAAAAATAGAACTCCGTTTATGGCACATGTATACATAACGAATTCTTTCCAAAATAATGTAGTATGCCCTAAAATAGCAAAATATACTTGGCAGATTTCCCTTGCTCCACGATTTTCGCCTATGATATAGGAATTGATCTGAATTCTTCGCAAAACCACCTCAACAGTGGTTTACACTGATGCAAAACGACAGAATATTTTGTAGCACTACCTAAACAGGAAGATAACAAAAATTATCCGCATTTTTTTTAATATGAATAGTCTTCTACTTAATTGATGTTAGATTGGCAAAAGAGTAACAAAGCGTAACTTCTAATTTTCTTCACTACTAATTATACCACGCTAGTAGCATAAAATCACCGACAACGCTCACCGAATATTCTAATCTTCCATCCAAGAGAACCAAATAAAACTCCTCTAGTGATCCTTCGTTCCCAAAACATTCCATAGCCAAAAAGGAAAAACTCTGATGCTTCGATTCTCAATATTGCCAGGAATTCTCTGCCAAATTTTCGTCAAATCAACTCAGCACGTTTCGTGGTAAGATTCAGTCGGCTTTCGAGTACCATATTCCAAACATTTGCCGTTGTGTTGGACCGCACTGGCTTTCTCGACACGAAAACGCCAAAAGAACAACTCAGTACAGTGAAGAGTCGTATTGGCCCGGCTCTCGAATCATTTTCGATTATTTTGATAGAGCGATAAAGAAATTTGAATAAAGTTTGTTTACGCAATTTGAGGTAATTTTTACACACGTCTCAAGACAAAATCCTCTAGAACGCACTAGGTGATGACAGATGATTGGTCAGTTTTCTAATGTTATGATGCATGCAAAACCACATGTAACAGACAGTAATTCCGCTTAAAAAATTCCCTCAAATAACCAATATCGCCACACAAAGTACGGTTAAAGTGACAATATACATTGGATAATGAAAACATGAAAGTCAACTGACTCGACATCTTAACGGAACGCTTTCCAAGAATATTCAGATTACTTTAAAAACTGTCATTTTGTCATAAATTCGACACAGCACGAAAACAACAGCTAATAATTTAAAAACGTCTACGATGCGAAAACTGACATTCAATTTGAATATGTTAAGTGTTAGTTTTGTCCGACTAGGATTATAATAGAGGTATACGTAAGCGATGTAACAGAAAGCGGAGAAAATCGCTGTAAAGGAGCCAGCAATAGTTTATAATAAGAGATTTTAATTCACCTGTTTGTTCTCAAATTCACCATCGCTATCTGGAAGCGGACCTGCGGATAAAACAAGACATGATATCATGCGATAGGTTCAAAATAATAATTCATTACCCAATCACCGTCACTAATAATGCAACGAAAGGAAGTCACTACGACAACGTTTAGCGTCTTAAACGATTTTGCAATTATCATTACAATTGAACGTTATAGGAATGGAAAAACCAACTTGATCTTACCCAGCGAAAATCTTCGATTGTATTCGTCTTCTCTTCCGACGGAATTGACGTCAAAATCCGCTGCATCGTCTGTGCTGTTCCCTTCTCTGCAAGACCAACGACAAAAATGTCAAAAATCAGTTCGCAGTTTTAAAGTCAAAAAAATAAAATTATCAATTTTGCGAATAAACTCTACCTTGGGGAGGCAAACAAACAGAGAAAAAAAAACACTGTTACAAACAACTTTATATTGAATGGCATGCTTCGTGAAGAATTTCCGATATACATATTCAATCACTGTGAAGAGAAGCTGAGACAAGATAATAAAAAAATTGAGGATATGACAAAAAAACGGGATTTACAGTAAAATGATTAAATCTTGGGTTCTAACTATAGGTCATATAAAAGTAATACTTTCCCATTTTTCCACTGTATCTATACCCTTTTTATCAAAACCACAAGCAAATCACAAATCATTAAAAGACATAAGCGCTCTTTAAAATCATGATATGTAAAAGGCGATTCAAGACGCTATACAGTTTTGAGAAATAATCGTTTCGCCCCACAATTTTGTTAACACCACTTTCAAAAAACTCCTAGGGTACGGCAGGTTAAAAAACCTGTGTGAAAATACTCTTTAAAATCACTTCATAAAATGTGTTAGCTATGTAAAATGCCCAGTTATGTTAATGAAAAACATTTGAAATAAGGATAAATTTCCAGGATTTGAAGACGTTTTAGCTCGAGTCATCACTGATGTAGCGACTAAAAGTCGGTGAGAGCGATTCTGTGTTACATAAACATAACATGAATCACTTCCAATATTTCAAGATTTTGAAAATAGAATTTCACAATTAACATAAGCCTACAATCTTTTAGAGAAAAATAGAAGCGATGATAATCAATGATTACCATTATTACGGACACAGGTCAACAAGAGAGAAATCGAATAACATTGATCTTTGCCGTTTGCTTTCTATGAAACATTACCGACCCAAGAATCAAGATAGCGGCAAAAACAAAAGCAAAGTCGAGCTTCTATTTTTGTTGGCTTTAACAAAAAACACAAAGATACATTGAGCCGTCTTGATACCATCACAGAACCACATGAAACAAAAACAAAACACAACAGGTATAGTAATCAGAATCTGACTCGAAACGAAAATGCTCGCGTCTTACAACACATTGCACTCCCTCAAAATAACAAACGACGGGCTGAAGCTCTGTTTACTCAAAAACGGCCCCATCGTTAAATCAATCCTTGAAATTCAAATCAATTTAACAGCTAAAATGTAAAATAAGAATATTACATTGTTGCGGCCCAACGTAAAATCCTCGCGATCTCTTCATCTTCTGTGCTTTCACTGCAGTTTTCTTGAAAAGCTCTTGACGCCATGCGTGCATTATCGAAAGATGAAATCGCTGTAGTGATGTTCTTGAAATAACATCCTGATACAGTAGCATCCGCTTTAAACACTTCTGCCAGAAATTATCATATGCTATATTGACTTATCTACCCGTCGTTGAATATCGCTAGGAGACACCTGCCCGGGAGACCAATACGGCTTTTTATCCATGCAAATCTGTTTTGTTATGGGGGTTTACGGGATAGATATCTTCCGTCGTTATATTTGTAAACACAACAAAGTAGTAGCTTAGAAAATTACGTAAATAAATTTTGTTGCCTTAGAGGAAAAAAATCTCGTCTATTCAAACCTTTTTTGAAATCTAGGATTTTGGATCAATGATACATATGAACATTTCCAAGATACTGGAAAAAATTGTAAACAATCTGCTGCATGAACTTGAAGGAAAATAAATTCGCAGTGAACACTTGAACCGTAATTCTCCATTATTTATAATTAAAAAATCTCACTAAACAATGTTGTTTATTTATGAGAACATATTGCCAGTCAAATGACACTTTACATCCACTACCTAAGAAGGCCACGATTTCATTAACAAACTAAGAATTTAAAAGAAAAATAGATCAAAGAATTAACTCTTTTTTCAGAATGACTACATTCAGTAAGATTTCATTAAATGACTTAAAAGCTAGAATTACATTGCATGACTCAAGTTTGACCCAATGAGGTGGGAGGGGATTGAGCTAAAAATAAACTTCACTTCTCACGGCAAGTGATATATTTTTTGGTTCAATAGATAGACATTTGGAAGGGGTTGTCTTGGACAACAAACAAAATTTACCACATAAAATTTGCCTTGCATAGAATTTACCTTGTTAAATCATTCCGGCTGGCTTCTTTGATATTTCTGAGCCTCTGAAAAAGGGGAAAATAAACAAATCTATTAAAATGTTTAATAGAAAGGGGACAAAGAAAATAAAACGAGGTCACCATGGGGTATTGCATATCTACTTCAGTAATCTAGATGTAAGAAAATCAGAAACAACGTAACCGACATAACGTAATTAACGTTTACATCGAACAGTTCCCTGGAAGCTATGGATTGCTCGGATTAATCCTGAGAAATTCAAACCTACAATGTGCAAGGTGAGTAACGTAAGTTACCAGCAATTCTGACATCCACCAGGGAGTTTCTGTACAAATTTATTTGTGTACAGGCAAAGCTCTCATAACAAACTTTCTCGAAAGAGAACAGCTATCATACACTAACTGCCGCCTCAAAAAAGACACATTTGCACTCCCATAAAAAACTCTACATTTAATTTACATATTGTATTAAGCAGCTACAGGCTTTTTCAAGGGGCAAAAGTCACACTTGTCATTTGTTTCCAAGTTTCCATAATCCAATTATTCGTTGTTGTTATTATTATTATACTAATAGGAGGCGCTAGTCCTCGTAATCAGAATTTTTTTCAACTCTTTTTCTTTTTCTTTTTTTTTCATTTTCCTTTCTTTCTTTCTTTCTTTTCTTTCTTCTTCTTCTTTTCCTTTCTAATCTTTCCAGAGTAGAGCATGGGTATCGGTCTTTTTCCTTTTCTGATGATTGTACAAAACAAATAGATTCCATGTTGCCATGGGTCTGTTCAGTAACAGATCATAGAGGACGCCAAAATGTGGTAACAAAATCAATGACACACTCCACTGCGGCTCATGTGCCACTTTTTTGTTTTAAACACATTTTGATGTTATCTGTGATCTAAAGAGCGTTTTCACTCACGAGGCCAGAATCTATGCTATTGGAACAAAAGAAAGAAAAGAGTTCAACTACCAGAGGATTTTCTGGGTATACCAACATGGCCGCTGTTTTATTGTTTTGGAACACCAATATGGCCGCCGTGATGTCATGTGAAAATGCTCTAACATGGAATCTATTTGTTAACCTTATAATAGACAACCATATTATGGTCAATTGACAGGTGTCAAAACAGAGTATCCGTTGACCAGTGTAACATGATTCTATCGCAGGCTCAGGTGCCAACTCATGGAGGTCATGCATTTTTTTGAAGTTTTCCACAGACCAAATGTTAGCTTTTAATTGATCGCAGACTTAAGTTTAAGTTTTTCAGTCAGATGGTTTTCACGTAAAGTTAAGCATAGATTTGTGGTCTTTTCAATAGTTTAAAGTACATTGTCTGCAGTAAATTTAAAAACATAAACAGGAGCTTCGCTTTTAGCCTGGCTAAATCTGTATATTGCTGTGGGTTGTTAAAGAATAAACAGTGAGAGTGAGAGCGCATGAGAAAGCTCACTGAAGAGAACACCACTATAACTCTTTTCAGAGCAATGTGTCATGTGTTTACAAACATGAAACATCAAATTAGTTACAGAGAAATTTTTTTCACCACCAACAATAGGGAGGGTCAACAATTTCTTGAAAGTTACACAGAGCTTTTGCAACCCAACTGGATCCCTTAATCAGTGACATCTGCTGTTACCTGCAGCCTTGTTTTAATT
>OZ037994.1:2570669-2580669 GCA_964035705.1 Porites rus
AGAATTTTCTTACTTAGTTATGCTAAAATCTTTTATGTATAACAGTGACTCACAAAATAATTACACTTGGCACGTCAAAGGAAACATTTTTGTGCTATTCATCACTCTCCTAAAAATAATCAATATCATCTTTTGATATCTTCTGGGGTTTAATTTCCTCACAGGATTTTTTCTAGCCCCAGAGAGGAAAGGGTTTTAATTTCTGCCTTCTTTTAACCAAAACCAATGTAACCCCACCACAGTACCATGCTAAAACCCTGAGCCACATGACCATCGGTTGACTAACACTAATAACTCTGACAAAAAAGCACATTAATTAAAATTTGGTACAGCATATGCCACGTTCCAGGGTGCAAAGAAAGTCAGTATTACAACTTGCCATTCCGGCAAGCTATAGTTAGCATGTATAGCCCAAAAGTCATTTTAACTAGCCGGATGATGAGCAGGGTTGATAACAGTTCTTTTGTGATTAGAATTCCTTAAAAAATTTCACTTGCTAGGCGGGCAAGTTAAGAACAAAATTCACTAGCCCAATAGCAAAATCCACTAGCCCTGGGCTATTGGACACGACTTTCTTTGCACGCTGCATTCACTGGCAAAAGACTTCATGTACAATCATCATAATATTTTTTGCAATGATACAATACATATACAATGAAATATGCAGAGTGAAACACCCCTTGTTTTGGGGTGAATGCTCCCAAGAACCACCACCAGGTATCCCAGGTCAAATCAGTTAACTCAGTCAAAGCACCATGGTTTGAAACATTCATCAGCAACCACTGATGGTCACTTACAGTATAGGAGATCTATGTGTATTTTGTGACTGTTTCACAGTACTGTCTGGTGTTGTGGTGGGACTGTTACACTAATTTTTTTCCCAAATTGTCACTTTGTATTCCGCCAAAATGGGGTGATGCTCGATACACCAAGTCAATAAATACACTCTTGTGTCGTTCTATTGTGCTATTGTGTAAGGGCTAGATATCTTTGTTGTGTTCTTTGTGATGTAACTCGAGTCTTGCTATTCACTTGGTATATGGTGCACCAGCCCCAAAATGACCAAAATTGGTGAATGATCAAAATGTCTATTGAATGGATATAGGTTTTGGAAATGACCAAAATTGATGAAACCAGTTTAGATGTGTCAGCCCATTCTAATACAACTGAAGAATCCCATGGTGGTACTTAAAGCATAAAGTTGTCATAAGTCAATTGAAAAGTAAGAGCAGTTTGCTTCAAAGCAAAGGGGGAAATGCTGTTTTGAGAAATGACCTTAAAAGATGATTAATTCATAATGATCATAATGATGGCTGAAAAACACCAATTATTATGCCATCAAACTTTTCACAGATATCACGTGTATATTGAACATCCAAATATAAATAATTCTGAGAAAAATTCACACATATTTTGCCTTTTTAAAAGCTTTTCGACAATTATTGTTTTACCCAAGTCCCAACTGTAGGCTAGCATTCTACACAATCAAGCTTGGTTGACAAAAACAGTTTCATACCACAACTTAAAACTGCACCAGTCTTATTTTAGAAACCAACACCTTTAAAGATACATTAAAAGCGTGCCATGTAGTGATTATTCATGGCTTATATAGTGAATGCCATTTCACTACCTATATTTCCAAGTCTACGGGAACATTGATTATTTGTTGTAAAAAATGTACACACTACTGTTATCGTTTTCAAAATTTCAACAATTAATCCTGATCCTGCTGGGAGCATCCTGTACTAAACCTTTCAGGAAAATTCCTAAATATCTTTGGGCATGATATATTAATTTTCAAATCAACCAAAACCTAGGTGTCATTATAAAAGCTAATGAATAATGTTAAATCAAAAGAATGGGATCACAAAGTTTACAGTCGACCTGCAGTCATTTCAACCTAAACAATGTTTTGTTTTTACAAAGCATACCAAAGGTGTTAGGCTATTTAAAATCTACAAGTGGGATTGTAAGAAAAACTTTTCAGTTTTGTAAAGGAAACAATGAATCATAATACTGAATCAGCTGGAAAACATTTTTCTTTTTTTTATCGCGAGTTGATCGTTTTAAAATTCAGAGCGTTTATCATTAATCATTAAGCAGTTTCGTTTAACTTTAAACAAAGCTTAAGTCGAAGACCTAGTTAAATAAGCTCATTTATTGAAAGTGTACAAAATGTCTGTTAAATAAAGGAGAAAAGTTAACATAATTATCACGTCTAAACAGCCCTGAATACTGTCGAAAATTCGCCTTCTTTCAAGGCGATTGTAAATTTTGTGCTCAATATAAGAACGTAAACTTGCTACTTGTAACAGAGGAGATCTGTATTGCGACAAACTTTGTGTTGACAAAAATACATCCATACAAACACAATTTCCGGGCCTAAATATAATCACAATCAACATCTTTGACCTTCACCAAGAACGTCAAATTCATCTTCATTTTCACTCACCTTTCATCTTCAAATGTTTCAGGATCTCCGCCACTTTCCAACCGTCTGATCTGAGCCAATTCACGTTTTAAATTCTCACTTTGTGCTTTCAATTGCTCACACATACTCCGCAGTTCTTCTATTTCAGGTTCAGCCCATTGTCCCTGCATAACATGATCTTGTAAAGCATCTACATCTTCCTGAAAATGTTCAACTTTAGACGACAAAGCTGTTCTTAATCTCAGGCCATCAGAGATCGAAGGATGTGAACCGGCGTTTGGCGCATAAATCGATTGGTTGCCATTTTGCGTCCCGGCATCAACCCCGCGAGATGTCTCTTCGTTCGCAGAGCCGCCTTCGCTCAACACAGCACGGCTACTTCTCGGAAATCTAAACGTACCAGGTTGTTTGTGAACTGTTACATTTACAAACGAGCTTTGTTGCGGTGGAGGTAAGTCGCTATACAAGTTAAGTTTTGCTCCTATTCGCAGCTGGTCTATGGTATTTTCGGCCTGTGCATATTTCTTTAGAAGTTCATCGTAGTCGTCCTGAAGACGTTGGTATACTTCGTCCGTCTGTTTGCGAAATGACTTCTCCTTTCGTAAACGCTCTTGTAAATCAACTCCTGAGGAAATCTCCGAAGAACTTTCCTGATCCGACAAACATCCTTGCCTCCCTGGCGGGTTAAAACCCGACGGTTGATTTCCAAATTCAGCCATTTTACAATCATGCTCCGTTACGCGATCAGCAAATTTTCTTTGCCGTTTCGCCACATCAGAACCTCCCCTATAAGAGAGGGCATAATTTAGACATTCAACTGTCTCTTAGCTCGTTATTAAAAATAAATATGACAGCCAAATCCCAGAAGATCTTTATGCATCTTTCATTGCTCAGTAACTAAACTACAGCGATCCTTTGGTTATCCGTCACTTTCACTCCATGGAAACGAGGCGACGCGTGTGTATGTGCTTACCTGTCGGCGAACAAAAGAGTGCAGCGAATGCTACATTCTGATTGGCTTTTTCAAGTGCGCTCTAAATTAAGTTGTTTATTTTCTGGCTGAACTAAAGTGAATCGTAAAAGAGTGATGAACAATGATATGTCGGCAACCCACAAAACACAGAGACGTCAACGGGCCTTAACAATGGAATGGCAAACTAATGTGACGTTGATACTTTTCAAAACTTTTCGCGAAGAAAGCTTGCTAATCTAAAATTAATTATTGTGCACCTTCCGCAATTTGTTGATACTAGCTTGTGTTAAAACAAAAGCAATAAGAGATAAGAAGTATATGTGGAGAATTCCAACCCCTGCTCCTCCACGAAAAAAAACGTGGAAAAGCTTTCCTCTTCCTTGCTAATGCTAAACTACAACTCACGCGATCACTAAAAAAAGTTTACTTAGAACCTTCCATATCTAGGGCTGCAAAATAAAAAACAATAGGAATTTTAAACTCTTTGATCATGACTCAGGCAATATTCATCATTACTAGAACCTAGTAACGTGACATTAATTAGTTATCATTTTAACATGTCTTCAAAATAAAGCTGTCACTGAGTTTCAGACTTAAGATGACAAGAGCCATAATGGCTCTTGATCTTGACTAAGGTTATTAATAGCTCTGACCGGACCAGAAAATCTAAGCAACGGGCCACTGTATTGGTTACCGAAGAAGTAGGTACTGTGCGCTGAACAGGGTGTGGTTTTCAAGCGTTAGTTGAACAGGGTACCTTGAATGGGAAGCCCTTACAGGAGTGTGAAGATACTAGATAAGCGATAAGTGGCCTAAATGTGTGGTACCGGCACTATTTCTTTCCAAAAATAAAAAATTTAATTCTCCTATTCGAGTTCAATCAGATCACTGTGTGACTCTAGGGTTGACTCTAGGGTGAACGGGGGAGACTAAAAACTAGTACCCAAGCTACACCCAGCCACTTTTACTTGAGCCGATATCCCCGCAAATCCCAAATCCCGCACGCGAAACGTTAACAAAACGGCTCTTCGAATCTCATCCTTGTGTCGACTTGCGTGGCGTTTTCCAGCTAAGAACATCATGAGTAACAAAGAAAAAGTCTGCTTCCCTTCGGAGAATAAACAAGGAGCTTTGTCGGGGGTGTTGACGGGAGACACTAGCAAATCAAGCATGGGGCTCGTGGTTCTACAGGAGTGGTGGGGCATGAATCAGGTGATCATAGACGAAGCTGCGGATATTTCTGGAAGGGGCAACTTTGTTACCCTTGTTCCCGACTTGTACCGGGGAAAAATAGCGACGGATCACGAAACCGCGGGCCACTACATGTCTGATTTGGATTGGCCAGGCGCAGTGCAAGATATCGCTGGGGCTGCGAAATATTTGAAGGAGAAAGGTTGGTCCAATATAAGCTTAAAGATAAACTCCTTAATAGTTAATCGGGGTCACCCAATTCGAGGGAGAGTATAGTATACATAGGTGTTGCAACTTTGGGCTGACCCGGAACGCTGCAAAATCCTGAAAATGACCCCTTTTTTGTTAAGATAACTCCAAGCTTTGTCTTGAAACTGCAGTGGTTCAAAAATGGATATTTTCCCTACCTAGGGAGTGGGAGGGTGTGTTTAGGATTAGTATTCGCCGACAGAATGTTCAATAATGAGAAAATCCTTAAATAAGAATGACCGAGCAGGCCCATAGCGAGGTTTTTTACGGGTAGGTGCAATCCAACTAGGAGACATACCAAATAAGGATGGTGGGGCATATCTCTTAAGGGGGGAAGCTTTGGTCGTCTGAGACAAAATTGCCCAGCAAGTTTGCAACTGGGGGGGGGGGGGGGGGTGCTCACCTGGAAAACGTTAGTGTGAGTCCAGGGACATTCTCCTGTGAAAACTTTTTGAATTTTAAAAGCCCCCTGAAATGGCTGAAAATGCAATTAAAACTAAGATGGTGTGGTGAAACTTATATACTTTCAACAAGAAAAAATGTCAACCTAAAAAAACTTTTTTCCACAGAGAGGCACACAGTGTAGCTTTAATAGGAGTTCTTATATCCTCCAAGCAACATAGAGAACTGGGTCCAGCATGTCAAAGCTGACAGGAGTTCTCATACTTGCCAACTGGTAAAATAACAATTCAGATCCAACCTGACTTTGCAGAAAAGCATGGCAAACAAACACAAAAGGGATTTTTATTGAGCAATGAAAAAGTGTCTTGTAGGCACACCAAATCCCCTTTTTATACTTAACGAAGGCTAAAACATGTTTTATGGAAAAAGTGAGTCAGGCTTGTGACTTCTTTAACAGCATTTTCAATTTCACTACACAATACTCCTACTTCACTTTTTTTAAGTCACTGATCAATAAAAAAGTGGACCTCTGGTGCCTATGGGGGGGGGGGGAGGGCATGCTTCACACCCACCTCCCTACAGGCCTGCCAAGACTAGGTTTCCTTGAGTCTGCAAGACTGAGCACCCACCCAAACCCTTGTTTTCACTAAAACCGCTGGACACCACAACCTGGTTGAGGTCATTGTTATCTAAGGTCTTCCCAATAATGAATACAGTCCTCTCTCACTGGTTACCACCATGATGGGTGTTTTACTAGGAGAGGGGGAGTGGCTGCTTATTACCGGTGAGGGAGGTGCGTCATTTTGAGAAAACTTAGATTTTCAAACCTAAGCCCCCAATTCATCCTAGCTATTTAGAAGTGACCCCCCATAAATTTTAACTATGGTGAAAGTGAGCCCCCATAGGAATATTCTAGCTACAAATTGTGTAACTTGCAGAATAAGGGTTATTTTTTCGCATTTTCAGGGAGAAGTGCATGCCCTCTCTCACCTAAAAAACGTGAAAAAATAACACCTGTTTTGCAGGCTACAAATCGTGCCAAGAGTTCACCACATACTTAATTATCCACAGTCACGTTTATAAGATCAGTGTTTGCTATTTGCAGATGTTACATTTAATTTCAATTCACGCTTGTTACTGCTCTGTACTACTTTCATGAAATTACTAAAATGCCCCCCAAGGTAATGCTCCCTAATCTGAAAATGACCCCCCAGCAAAATGGCCGACCCTGGTCCTAGTTCCAGCCCCATCTCTGGTAATAAACGACCAGCCCATAGAGAGACCTTTTGGAAGTTTGCCTGATTTGTAAAACTAATTATTTTTTCGAGCACCGGCCCACCTGATCCTCCTTCTCAGTATATATACAGCAGTCAATGGACAGCTGTAATTTATCAACTCGGTTGACAGAACCCAAAAGTTAAATGTCCTCCACTGATGCACCCTGTAATCAGAGCCTGCTTTTGTCTTCTTGTTGGTTGAGAAGAGAAAAGGAGGCTGATCTGGCTGAATGGTGTAAAGCTTCTGAATTTGCCACAGCCTCAATTTCTGGATAAGTCAATCTTGCCTTCTCTCATCAATCTTGTTTTTTCAAATGCAAGCATCCATTTATTGATAGTCCGATGGTCTTAACTGAACCCACTGTGCCAAGTGCACAGCTATTAGGCCTGGGTTCCAACTGTATCCTTATAGCAACAAGCAACACATATGCTCAACAAAGATCCTACTTGATTAATGCAGTCTTTGTTAAGTATGCCAAAATCAAAATATCATTGTGAGTAAGTGAAAGAAAGGCTCTGCCAGTAGGTTGCCACTGATGCAGCCCCATACTTAGTGTAAGGCTATGTTCTAACTATACAGGTTAGCTTTTCATGGCGCCACCTATAGCTAACCTTCCGCAGTGTAGTCAGTGTGTGAACACCTAACTGATATGTGACTCTCTGCTCTGGAGATCAGACTGGGGTAGCCTTGCTCCATCTCAGACTTATCACACCACCACAATAATTTTTGTGAGTGTGTGAACAGAAGCCCTACCTGCAGTATGATATTCATGGCAGCACAAAAGCTATGCGGTATAGTGTGAACATATCCTATGTTTAGAAACTAAACCCGCAATTATTTGTTATTTTGTCAGGTTGTAAGAAAGTGGGTGTGACTGGCTTCTGTATGGGTGGGGCCCTTGCTTTAGCAGCTGCCGCACTACTTCCTGAAGAGATTTCAGCTGCCGCTCCATTCTACGGCATTCCCAGTTCTGATCTCTGTGATGTGGGCAAGATCAAAGCACCAGTGCAAGCCCACTTTGGTAGTAAAGATACACTAGAAGGGTTCTCTTCTCCAAAAGATGCTAAGGCCCTTGCAGAGAAGTTTGATGCCGCAGGAGTGAATTATGAGCTGCACATGTATGATACCGGCCATGCCTTCACTAATCCTACTAATCCAAATTACACCAAGGAAATTTGTGATTTGGCATTAGGAAGGATGGTAGATTTTATGAACAAGCATTTACAGTGAACTATAATTTTTTAATTTTGAACTTTAATACCAACTGCTTTTCATTTTTTGTTTTTTGTGTTCAGATACTTGGTGGATGCAGTAGATAATGGGATGAGTTGTTCTGAAGTCAACAGACTTAAACCTTAGGGCCTTGCCTTACATCAAAATTTAAATTCTCATTTGTTATCCTTATGCATTTTTACATAAAAACCAAAGTAGAGAGAAGTTGTTAAGAGTATTGAAATAGACTGTTTTAATTCAAATCTTGTGTTATCTTATCTTAAGGTGCATTCCTTTGGGATGGTCTGGATGAGGATCAGTGATCCAAGATAACTCGGATCATGGTACATGTAGATCAAATTTAATGAACTAATGAATCCACTCTGGACAAGGATTCATTTGATCTACCATGATCTGAGTGATCTCGGATCACTGATCCTGATCCGGATCATCTCAAAGGAAAGTACCCTTAGATTCTCAGTACCACTCTGTTTTAGTAAACGTAGATGTTACAAGGAGAACATTGATATGCTGATCACTCTTAGAGCTTAAAGAGTCAACGTTTTCAAAACGTGATTACAGTTTCCAACTGAACCAATCTACTAATCTACATTTTACCAAGGAAATTTGTGATTTGGTTAAAGGTAGTGACTAGATTATTTAAGAAATAAAATGAAGTATTTGAAGTGATCCATACTTAAAATGAACTTTAAAAGTTTACTTATTTTATACCTCAGTCCAAGCAAATTGCTGGGTTCAACCTTTAAAGACAAGAGACTTATGTGTGCATATTCAATCAATCAATCAATTGATAGAATTTATTTTAAGAGGGGAGCACAGTAGTGAAACTGATGACCCTGAGGCCTTCTATGACGTACACTAAAAATATCATAACGACGGTGCGAAAATGAAATAGCACACACCCGCTCCCTAACCTTCCATGACAAGCGAGAAGGGGGGTCACAAGCACAAGATCTTGGACAAGCCATTTGAGCCCCAATAAGGTAGTAGTCGGTACATGTATTTTTGCAACTGATTGTACTACATAACACACATACCCACATAATCATTAAGAGGGACTGCTCAGTCTTAAGTATCACAGGAAATCTAATAAAGGAGAAATTATTAACATTGAGTTGTTACTTGTTATTTAATTCCAAACAATGTTCAAAACTGTTAAAAATTGTCACAAAATAACTGTACACTGTATAAGAGTGCAGGGCAACATTTTATTATTACTGTTGTTATTGCTGTTGTTGTTGTTGCCCATATGCAGAGATTGGCAATGCCCGAAATTTTACAGTCCCCCATGAGCTGGGAACAGTTGACTGGTTTGCAAAGAAGTCAGGTTACACGCATAGTAAACTGAAAATGTTTTAATTTCTTTTTTTTAGAAAATCTTTCAAAACACACTCCTTTTGATTCTGGTATAACAAAGCTACAGTCTTTTTATTAAATTTTTCCTCATGATTGTCTTGTTATAAATATAAAATTATCTTATAAATAACTTTACAGTGGCTTGCAAGAAAATATTGCAATAACATTGAGCATTTACAACTATTCTTTTCAAATATTGTTTTTTTCTTTTTTTTGGCTGCCCTTTTGTCTGGTCTCTCCCCAGTGATCTTTCCGGCTTGGTTGCACCTGCCAGAGGCTAGGCCTCTGCCGGCTGAGTTCGCAGGATCACAGAGACACGCAAGCCCCTCCACCACAGCAAGGTAGCAGTCCATGAGAGGGGATGTCTTGTTTTTTATACCTCACCATAAATTCAACTTAATTACCACGGCTTTATTACCAACCTTGTTACCAAGTACTCAACTACTATCAACCATTCAGTTCAACCATCCAGGTTTTTGCTGTTCCCTGACAAAGTCCTCAAAACCTTTCTGCAAAAGAAAAGGATACGTCATGCAGGTTTTTTATTTCCCCCTACAAGCAAGACCAAACCCAGGTACCATTACCACAAATTTTGTGACATCAATTTTTATGAAAAGCACCCAAAAGGTTGCCGTCTTCTTTCCTCTCCCATCCTGGACCCAGTCGTTTGAAGGCTGATTAGTGCTAACCCAGGGTAAAATTTAATTGAATCCTGATTCTTTTTCTTTCGTTAAAAAGCATTTCCAGAGATAATTTTTTCATTTATTATTTTCAGAGCATTCAATTAACACATTATTTGCAAAAAGAATTAATGAACTGAACGGTTTTTTGAAGCTTTCTTATCTGAATTCAAATTTTGCACCAACCCTGGGTTATCTTACCCCAGT
>OZ037994.1:2585669-2625669 GCA_964035705.1 Porites rus
GGTGCAACAGCTCAAGGACAATCCCCTTTCCCTGAAGAGGTTCATCACCTAGGCACGAAAAAAAAAAAAAAAAAAAAAAACCGATGCCTCTCTCATGGACTGCTACCTTGCCGTGGTTGAGGGCTTGTGTGTCTCCGTGATCCTGCGAACTCAGCCGGCAGAGGCTTAGCCTCTGGCAGGTGCAACCAAGCCGGAAAGATCAATGGGGAGAGACCAGACAAAAGGCAGCCACAAAAAAGACACTCCGATAGTTACTTTATTTGCATTTTAAAAAATTCACCTGTTTAGAAAAGGATGCGGTTTGGCGAAGTTTAAAACAAAACACTTCGTGAAATGTTAAACTGTAAGGTCAATTTGGCACCTGTTTTAAAATCAATACATATTATTGTTTGGCAAGAGAACCCCTCTTTCTAAGTGAATTGTTCGTGAATACCATCACCTTCAGCGAACACTTTGAGCATAAATTTGCATATACTCTCTTTCGCTGCATTCTTTTTTAATACAGGTGTCAGCTAGAAGAAATAATTACAAAAAATGGAAAACATTTAACAAACAAACTAAATGAAAATTAAAAAAAAAAAAGCAAAAGATTAAGAACGAATAAGAATTCGACGAAAAAAAAAAAAAGAAAAACACACGACCAAAAAATTAAAAAGAAAAAAACAGGAAAAATACAGAGAAAAGAGCAAAGAAATAAACAACGAACACCAGTTCAAATCGAATTTATTGAACACAAAAAAATATTTTAAAAAATGTAAAATTACAAAAATAACGAAGAAAAACGAAATTACTAAGCAGAAAAAAAAACGGACAACCAACGAGAATTTGAATAAATCAATGGCGGACCAGTACAGTGTCAATAAAAATCTGAGAAAACAAGAAACAAAGAAGTAAAGAACAAAAACTAAGAAAAGAGAGGGAAAAAAAAGAAACATTACCCTTTGAAAAAACTACAGAAAAGAAAAAATACAGTGCAAAGCAATTATTCAATGTACTGATATTTAATATTTATTATTTTTAATATTTTATATTTTTTTGTGGTAACTATTTCTTCATCATCATGTGAGGGGTACTGCAAGAAGAGATTTGACGGAAATGAATGTGCTCTGAGCGTGAAGGCAGCTGTATGAAAGGATTGACCTGATCAAATTGAATAAAGGAACAATTTGCGATGATAATAGAAACGTATACAGTGGACCCTCGATAAAACGAACCTCTATGTAACGAAGTTCTTTGGTATAACGAACAATATTCTTTCGACTTTGCCCTACCGAAATTAAAAGTAAAAGTAACCTCGAAGATTCGTTATAGCTAACATGTTTCAAATCCCTTGGGCCTTCGTTATATCAAGGTTCCACTGCAATATGTATTATTACTGCAAGGGCGTAGCTACCTGTTCGCCAGTACGCACGTGTTTACATGAAAATAAGTTGACGACGAATATAGGATAAAAAAAAAAAAAAGGTGTGAAAACAATACAACGAAAAGAGAAAAGGATCGAGGAATAAGTGATAGCTGAAAACTGAAAAGATTCGTTGCTGTATCGCGGCCTTAAAACTGCTTTCAGTTAAATTTTCAAAACGAAATCCAGTATTTTCCCCCGTTTCCCGTATACACTGCTTCCAGCGGAACACTTTCCCACGACCAAGAGAGATAATTACGTAACCATACTGATAAAAAAGAAATATATTATCCGCGAGGGAAATGATTTGAGAGTTTTGAGCAAAAGGGCAGGATGAATTTGGAAAACTGTGCGTTACTCTGGAAAATTTCTAGCTACGCCCCTGTATTGCTTGATATGTTTTTCTACTCGGTGGAAAAGTATGTAACTGCAGAAAATATAAATAAAAATGATTGACTTCAAAATACTATTATGTTGCTTTCATTTGACAGATGGTTTATAATCTGTGACTATATTTAAAAGTAAATTATTTTCCCTGAGTGCTATCGATCGCAGAAATTTCTGTGTCCAGATCTTCTTTTCAGACTTTTCAAAGGGATTTGATATGATAGATCACTATACACTTGTGGACGAACTCTCACTCCTTAGTGTGGACCCTGTGCTATCTGATTGGATGAAGTCTTATCTGACCAATAGAACTGCCCAAGCTGTGTGTATAGATAATACCTTGTCTGAGTGGAAAAACACCTATGGTGGCATACTCCAAGGGACTAAGATGACTCTTTAAGAGACTGGAATATAAGAGCTAAATACGTAGATGATACTACCAACAGTTTTAGAAGTCCTACCACGTAACTCCATTAGCATTTTAAATTTGGCTTTCAGAGACACACAATTTTTGTATTGAGCATAAGATGAAGTTAAATCCACTGAAGTGTAAAGAATTGCTTATAAATTTTATGAAATATCCGAATAATATTATTCACCCTATTTGCATTGGAAACCACCAGCTGGAGCTTGTTTCGACCTTTAAATTACTTGGTGTTAAAATTCGACATGATTTAAGAACGGCCACATTGATTATATATTTATGGTAAAGCCGCCAAATGATTATATACCTTAAGGGTGCTTCAAAGAGCTGGTGTAGCTGACAGCAATTTTATCAATGTTTATAAGTGCTCCGTCAGATCTATACTTGTTGACTAGTAATGACCAAAGGTTACGGAGTGCGGGCGACAACGATCGAAAGACAATACCCTTTTCCTCCATCGCTTTGCTTTCCGTAAGTTTCAAGTGAGAGATAGTCAAAACACTAGCCTGTGAACAGGCTCTCTGTTTTCGGGTTTTCGGGTTTCAACATTTCCCCTTTACATTTCAATCTTCCTTTGACCTTGCAGAGCCGGTTGAATAGAAGGTTTATTCGAGGTTGTAGCTCTTAAATCTCAATTTTCTGATCCAAAATGAGACCTGCCTAGTTGATTTTCTGACTCTCGAGCAAACTTTCACCTCTGAACGGTTGTTTTACCGAGCTATTTAGCTCGAAACGTGACACCTGTTTTGAGCTTCGGATTGTTAGCATAGGATTCAAAAATGGCCGCATACCAGCAGTTTCTAAAGCACATTTACTGGAATTTTATGGAGTCCGGCATCTCAGGGATTGGAATAAGGCTCAATTTGTGAGTCAGTGCCAGTAATGAATTAGGTAAGCCGTACTTTTGCCAAAATCTGCTTGAGGTATATCCGTTACTCTAAATCTAAAAATATCGTATTAGCTCGCATACGCGTTGATACAAACGGTCATAACTTTTAAAATACTGAAATCGTACCCAAAATACAGAGATGAATCTCATAGTTTATTAGATATAATCCGTGTAAAGTTTGCTTATCATTTTCGCATAAATTATGACCTAAATTTGGAAACCGCTGAATTTCTCGAATTGGGTCTTTGCGATTTTGGTGAAACTCTGTTCAGCGCAAGGCACTAATGCGCACTATGTGTAGCCGAGAGATTTTCACGAAAAAATGCCGGCAACAGCAGATTTTCGACTCAGAACTCAAAGGGGCGTGGCATTATAACCACGTGACATTTACTCCGATCGCCAAAAATTTTACGTTATGTTGTAGATTGATCTATATGTTATCCATTCTATGTGTTAGACTTACGATAAAAGTAAAGGTGGGGATACGAGAGAGCTTCAAAGGAGGATGGTACCCCCCCAAAAAAACTGGGTCGAGTCACCTTAATGCGGCTGGCGATCATCTTGCCGGCGGAAGTTTCATAGAAAAGGAATAAAATGAAAGACTTTTCCTAAACATTACTTAACCAGCCTCTGTGGTGCAGTGGTTCGGTGTAGGCGCGTCGAGCCGAAAGTGCAGGGTTCGAGTCCCACTGAATTCTTTATTCCTTCTTTCTTTTTTTTCCCGTTTTTTGTGTTGTTGTTTTCTATAAATATATAGCTAAATAACTGTTACTTAATAAAGTGCAACAAACAGCAAGAAAAGTATTGTGTTTCCAGAGAAAATATCGTGCACCATATATTAAATATATGGATAAACAATCTGAATTTCTATTATTTCCTACAATTTACTGTGGGAAAACCAGAGTTGTAACTACTTGATCATTTTCTAAACAACGTTCCCACGAGTTCTTTCTATAGACTGATAGTAATTATTCTAGTACTTTCCAACATGTAAATAGGACATTCAATGCATTTTCGATTCTTTTAAGTCTCACTGCCTAACTAATGCCAGTATCAACAGAATGTGCCGCAGCATTACTATCTCTTAGATACCCTAGTCTTTATTAATTGCGAGTCCCAGTTGCCTAATCTGAAGCAGATAAAAATTTCTCAATAGAGTGATCAAGTGTAATCCTTGGCATTTTCTTCCAGTTACTCTTAATCTGACGGACCCCTGAAAGACCCCTCAAAGATGAGTCGGTAATCACGCAGTGATCAAAACAGTCTCGGATAACGTCTTTTCTCAGTAAAAGTGGTCTAATTTTACTCAAAAAATTTTCCATGAGATTTGGTGTTCGATGAGTTCTCCATTATGCTAAGCGACTTCATTCCTTTTCTTTCAATGGTTTTGAATAATAATAAAAAAAAAAACAGCTGACAGTGCTGCGTATACACCTTGAATTTTAGACATGATTCGACGGTTATGATTCGACCGTCATGATTCGACCGAGAGGTTACCAAGCAGTTCAGTATTTTACCTTGAATATCCTACAGGAATCAAAGCACACAATCTGAAAGTTACTTTAATGGTAGCTTGAATGTTTCTCTTGTAATTCAGAAAAAGAAGACTGTGATCCATAATTTGTTCTCCTTTTCAGACAACAGACAATATTATAAAGGCGTGGTCGGGCAGCGTCGTGGCAATTAAAGAATATGCTGAATCACTAGCTTAAGTGCAGAATCGATCTATGACTGATAGACTGACCGACCAAGGTCATCCATTGCCCATTTTTGGTGTTACTCTTGATTCAGTGAATGCACATTAATATTTCAATTCGCTTCCCCTTTCTGCTGATAAGGATCATGTCTACCTTAAGTTTAGACGCCATGACTGAAAAGGTTAAGCTCGAGTATAGATCTGCTCTCCTTCAGATATCGCACAAGCTGAAAAAGGGTCAGACTGCCGCTGTCTCCTAAACTTCGCGCGGACAACGGATCAAGAGAGAACGCCTAGGGACTCGAGCTAGGCTGCTGGAAAAGTGATTAGTGTTGTTTATTTGAGATTCAAAGCTAAATCGGCAATCATTGACAACAACCTTTTCTGATAGTTAGAAAACTAGCGAGGCAAAATTCAATGAAAAACGGCAGAATCTAGATTCAGACAGCAAAAATGGAAAGCAAAAACTACACAACAGCGCAAAAATGTCGAATAAACGGTGCACAAAAGCAAAATTGCAGTACTTACAGCGTGGTTATAAAGCTAGTGAAGAGACATCACGAGCCGCCTGTTTTGCCTTACTTTAGCGGTTTTCCTGGCTGAATAGCTTGATTCTCCCTTCAGATTTTTTGTCTGAAGCATAAAATTCACTTTTCCCTAGCTATTGCTAATAACATCTTAAGTTTTAAAGTGGTTTAAAAATCATGGTTTTGCTCATTCACAAACAACAAACAAACATGTGAATGAAGCTGCCAACGATTTCGCCCGGGTCAGCGGCCGCGGGCAAGACCGTAAAATACTGCCCGCTCTCAGAACCAATCAGATTGCTGGATTTGGAGGATTCCGCCCCCTCGCAAGCTTGAAATAATAATAATAATATAATCATATCGACAAATATACTTTTACTGGTAAGTTTCATTTTGTATCTTCTGTGGTGAGATAAGGTACATTAATTTATCAAAGATTCCCAGTTTACCTTAAAAGTAAATTTTTGAAATAGGCGTTTTGCTTGCTCCAGTTTATCTAGAACTATACAGGTCAGACTTTTTGAAAACTGAAATGAAGTTGAGTAACTTGAGGACCCTTGAATCTCGAAATTTAATGCCCTTTTTTCATATTTGCCTATTGAAATCGCCAAATAAACCCCGCGAAGTACTGTCTCACAAAAATTGCGAAATTAAGTACCCGGGGAATCATTAGTACCAACAAGTGGGGGTCGAGGTTTGGTTTTCTAGGTTATCAGTGCTGGAAGCTGAAAAGTAGGTCTAAATAATTTTTAAGATATGTTGCCATGACAACTGCTAGAAGAAATAGCGCTGACAATTATTTACGGTCATTGTATAATCCAAGTCTACAAAGGTGCTATTTTGGCTTTTGTTTGCATTTTTGTCCTTTCCTTTCGAAAATAAAACCCTCAAAAAGGTGAAAACTGGTACGAGCCACCTTTCCCTGTCCCAAACTAGAACTAAGAAGGGGAGACTAAAAACTAGTGCCCATGTTACACCCAGCCCAAACACCCAGTCTTGCCTCTCATTCTTGTTACGGCCAATTGCTTCAGCCAGAAACCATCATGAGCAACAGAGAAAAGGTCTGCTTTCCATGGGAAAACAAACAAGGGGTTCTGACCGGAGACACCAGCAAATCAAGCATGGGGCTCGTGGTTCTGCAGGAGTGGTGGGGCATGAATCAGGTGATCATAGGCGAAGCTGTGGACATTTCCGAAATGGGCAACTTTGTAACTCTTGTTCCCGACTTGTACCGGGGAAAAATAGCGACGGATCATGAAACCGCGGGCCACTACATGTCTGATTTGGACTGGTCAGGAGCAGTGTAAGATATCGCTGGGGCGGCGAAATATTTGAAGGAGAAAGGACTTAGTCCAATACATAAGCTTAAAGATAAACTCCTTAACAGTTAATCGGGGTCACGCAATTCGAGGGAGAGTATAGTATCCGTAGGTGTTGCAACTTTGGGCTGACCCGGAATGCTGCAAAATCCTGAAGATGACCCCTTTGTTGTTAAGATGAGGGGAGGTCCATCCAATAACTCCAAGCTTTGTTTTGAAACTGCAGTGGTTCAAAATGGATATTTTCCCTACCCAGGGAGTGGGAGGGTGTGTTCAGGATTAGTATTCGCTGACAGAATGTTCAATAATGAGAAAATCCTTAAATAAGAATGACCGAGCAGGCGCATAGCGAGGTTTTTTACAGGTTAGGTGCAATCCAACTAGGAGACAGACCAAATAAGGCTGGTGGGGCATATCTCTTAGTGGGGAGGGGGGGAAGCTTTGGTTGTTTGAGACTGAATTGCCCAGCAAGTTTGCAACTGGGTGGGGGGGGGGGGGGGGGCTCACCTGGAACACGTTAGCGTGAGTCCGTTATGCTCCTGTGAAAACTTTTTGAATTTTAAAAGCCCCCTGAAATGGCTGGAAATGCAATTAAAACTAAGATGTGTGGTGAAACTTATATAATTTCAACAAGAAAAAATGTCGACCTAAAAAAGCTTTTCTTCACAAAGAGTCACACAGTGTAGCTTTAATAGGAGTTTTAATATCCTCCAAGCAACATAGAGAACTGGGTCCAGCATGTCAAAGCTGACGGGAGTTCTCATACTCGCCAACTGGTAAAATAACAATTCAGATCCAACCTGACTTTGCAGAAAAGCATGGCAAACAAACACAAAAGGGATTTTTATTGAGCAATGAAAAAGTGTCTTGTAGGCACACCAAATCCCCTTTTTATACTTAACGAAGGCTAAAACATGTTTTATGGAAAAGGTGAGTCAGGCTTGTGACTTCTTTTACAGCATTTTCAATTTTACTACACAATCAGTAAATTAGAACAGAACAATACTCCTACTTCTTTTTTTTTTTAAGTCGCTGATCAATAAAAAAGTGGGCCTCTGGCGCCTGTGGTGGGGGGTGCGAGGGCACCCGTTACACCCACCTCCCTACGGGCCTGCCAAGACCAGGTTTTATGAGCCCACAAGACTGAGCTCCCCACCCAAACCCTTGTTTTCACTAAAACCACTGGACACCACAACCTGGTTGAGGTCATTGTTATCTAAGGTCTTCCCAATAATGAATACAGTCCTCACTCACTGGTTACCACCATGATGGGTGTTTACTAGGAGAGGGGGGCTGGCTGCTTATTACCTGTAAGGGAGGTGCGTCATTTTGAGAAAACTCAGATTTTCAAACCTAACCCCCCAATTCATCCTGGTTATTTAGAAGTGACCCCCCATAAATTTTAACTATGGTGAAGGTGAGCCCCCATAGGAATATTCTAGCTACAAATTGTGTAACTTGCAGAATACGGGTTATTTTTTCGCATTTTCAGGGAAAAGTGCATGCCCTCTCCCGCCTAAAAAAACGTAAACAAATAACACCTGTTCTACAGGCTATGAATCGTGCCAAGAGTTCACCACATGCTTTTTCTACAGTTGTGTTTATAAGATCAGTGTTTGTTATTTACAGATGTTACATTCAATTTCAATTCATGCTTGTTACTGCTCTGTACTACTTTCATGAAAAATTTATTAAAATGACCCCCCAGGTAATTCTCCCTTATCTGAAAATGAACCCCCAGCAAAATGGCCAGCCCTGGCCCTGGTCCAGGCCCCCATCTCAAGTAATAAACAACTAGCCCATAGAGACCTTTGGGAAGTTTGCCTGATTTGTAAAACTAATTATTTTTTTGAGCACCAGCCCATCTGATCCTCCTTTTCAGTCTATATACAGCAGTCAATGGACACCTGTAATTTATCAACTCGGTTGACAGAACCCCAAAGTCTTGTATTTCAGTCCTCCACTGATGTACCCTGGGATCAGAGCCTACTTTTGTCTTCTTGTTGTTGAGAAGAGAAAAGGAGGCTGAGCTGCCTGAATGGTGTAAAGCTTGTGAATTTGCCGCAACCTCAATTTCTGGATAAGTCAGTGGAGACTTGCCCTCTGTCATCAAACTGGTTTTTCAAATGCAAGCATCCATTTATTGATAGTGCAATGATCTTAACTGAACCGACTGTGCCAAGTTCACAGCTATTAGACCTGGGTTCCAAACTGTATCCTTATAGCAACAAGCAACACATATGCTCAACAAAGATCCTACTCAATAAATGCAGTCTTTGTTAAGTATGCCAAAATCGAAATATTGTCGTGAGCAAGTGAAAGAAAGGCTGTGCCAGTAGGTTGCCCCTGATGCAGCCCCATACTTAGTGTAAGGCAATGTTCTAACTATACCCGTTAGCTTTTCGTGGCACTATGTATAGCTAACCTCCGGCAGTGTAGTCAGGGTGTGAACACCTAACTGATATGTGACTCTCTGCTCTAGAGATTGGACTGGGGTAGCCTTGCTCCATCTCAGACTTATCACACCACCACAACAATTTTTGTGAGCGTGTGAACAGAAGCCTTACCCAGTATGATATTCGTGGCAGCACAAAAGCTATGCGGTATAGTGTGAACATATCCTATGTTTAGAAACTAAACCTGCAATTATTTGTTATTTTGTCAGGTTGTAAGAAAGTGGGTGTGACTGGCTTCTGTATGGGTGGGGCCCTTGCTTTAGCAGCTGCTGCACTACTTCCTGAAGAGATTTCAGCTGCCGCTCCTTTTTACGGCATTCCCAGTTCCGACCTCTGTGATGTGGGCAAGATCAAAGCACCAGTGCAAGCCCACTTTGGTAGTAAAGATACACTAGAAGGGTTCTCTTCACTAAAAGATGCTAAGGCTCTCGCAGAGAAGTTTGATGCTGCAGGAGTGAGTTATGAGCTGCACATGTACGATACTGGCCATGCCTTCACTAATCCTACTAATCCTAATTACACTAAGGAAATTTGTGATTTGGCATTAGGAAGGATGGTAGACTTTATGAAGAAACATTTACAATGAACCCTGATTTTAAACAAACTTCGATTTGTACTGTGAGTGTTTTCCTTAAAAAAAGAAATTCTGTTTACAAATACTTGGAAAGTAGATTATGAGGTGGACTGTTCTTTAAAGGTAAACAGACTTGATAGAGATGTCACACATACTTCTTTTAAAATGATTGTTTCCAAAACATGCTAAAAGTTCTTAACTAAACCAGTCCATTAATCCACATTTTACCAAGGAAATTTGTGTTTTGGCTTTAGGTAGTCCAATAGATTTAATTATGAAGCAATCAGATAGCAGTGAACTATAAATCTTTGATGATTTAGTGCTTTGTTCATTTTTTGTTCACTTAAATAAATTATTTTCATTGATACCATCACTCAGAGTAGTACAACTCATTATTTCTGTGGTTCCAGCGGTGGAAAAAACTCCATGCCCAAAAAAAAAACAGGATTTCAAGCAACTAACTTGTCTCAGAGGGGAAAATGAGTGTAATTTTCATGTTGGAAGGTAGGTAGATGGGGAGCAGTGTATTAAGTGTTTTTAAGCTGGTGGGTTGCGAATTGTATTTAAAGTAGGGGATTGGCCCAGGAAGGGGATAATTAGGACAGACACACACAAACGTATGTACCCTGTTTAGGACAGACTCGCACAAATTTATATACCCTGTTTAGGATGGAGACTAGGTCAAAAGCCATATCCCTGTATAGGCCGTTAAAGAGAGCATACCCCCCCTCTTCCAGAGGACTGGCAGGGGGGTAAACATTTCCGAGTATCCAAGATGGTTTCTTTCTCATTACATTGCATTTCCCATGGTCTCATTACCTTACCAATGGCAAGTGAGGAATTCTGACTAATCTGTCGCTCCCTTGGAAGATGAGGGCTAAGGTAAAGTATTGAAAAGCCTTTATTCTTTTAGGGTATTTTTATTGACTTTTTTACTTTTTTGTTTATTTATTTGTTTTATTCGTATGTTACTTTTTTTGTTGGGTGGAGGGAGGAGAGGGATCCAAAGGGAAATGATGCCTCCCTGTGATAGATATGTTTTGATAGATATTTCCAGATTCATGAAACCATCGAAAGTGACTGTCACTCTCAGAAAACTGTGAATGTCATAAATGTTTCTGAAATGTTATTGTAACTACACTGTAAGTACTCACTTTGGTAGACTGACAAAGGTAATTAGTTTGGGGGTGTGTCCTTATCTTTGTCGTGACTTTTCATTACACAGTCAATACTCTTGAGGATTTCCAATTTGATGATAAGAAAAATCAAAGGCATTGTCTTATATAGTGGTTGAGCAGATGACATGAAATGCCGCAAGTACAGCCAAGCCTCCATGACAGAGACATGCTGAAACAGTCAGAGCAAGGTGTCCACATAACAGAAGTGTTCATATTACAGAGGTAAAATTTTGTATGACCGTCTGTAATAGAAAGGTGTTAAATCAAGCACATCCTGCTTTCATGTGATATTTAATAATAAGTCTAAGGAATATTGTGTTTTAGAATAATATAGACACGAAGTGATTTCAACAGAATCAGAAAGGCTGGAAAGGAAAGTATTATATATGATTGATAGGTGCGTGTGAAATGCCCACGTAAGGGTATCAGTCTCCAGCCATGGGTGACTCAAGGCGCCCTCGATTGTCCTACAGTGCCCTTCAGTGGCATATGCGCTTAAGTTTGATGTTTTACATGCAAAATGTTAACCATGTCAAATCATAGTTTTACTCCTTTTGCAAGCTATAATAGTTAATCGTTTAAGAGAAATATTGCCACCCCGCCTGTGAAGAAACGTTGAGCTTTAAATCTGCCAATTCACCAACTTATAGTAGAAAAGAACTCTAACAGTATTTACACATCATTGCAAGGTGACTTGATAGTGATCAAATTCTTTCTTGCCTTTTTAAAAACGCAAAACGAAAGAGGCCAACGCGGGATTACCTGGGGGGTGGGGGGGGGGGGGGTTATGAAAGCAGGGAAGGTTCCTTGAAGAATTCCTTTGGGCTGCCTTTGTTGAAGTTTTGGCGGAGTCAGTTACCGGCGGTGCGTACGAAATTTCTAAGATGGCGTTCAGAGTAAGGTGACGGTGTTTTGCTTATTTTGGGCTTGTATAAGTCGAACTATCTTATAGAAATGTTTCTTAAGAGATTTCGTTTGAAGACGCTGCGGTTAGTGACGATGTGCCAACCCCCTCCTCAGGCACTTCTTTTTTCGCACAGGGGAGAGCGCAAAACTGGAGTGACAAGAGAGTGACTGGTGGCAAAGCGCAAGGAACCGTAGGGAGGAGAATAAAGAGAGGCGACTCGTCCTTCCCGCCTTTATTTGCGCGCAAATTTTCATCGAGAGAGAGACGTGTGGATTACTGGTAGACCAGACCATGTGCTGTTTTTTCTACTAACTGTGGTAGAACTGGTGTAGCGTCCATGTCATACTGAAGCTCCCTCTACCTAACTCCATGAGGGTATAATGAAGTTTCATGCAAAAACATTCAGTCTGCCCCGCCGAGGTGTGTAGGACTTGTAGTGGTATCTATGACGTTTGGCGACTGTTTTGCATGACAATTATTTTGCATGACTGTACACGTCATGTCTATTAATATTCAAGTGTACCCTTTCCCCATCTACCTTTTTTTTTAACCGCCATGCTAATGACATTGACAGAACAACTACGACAAAATTTTAAAAATATTTTACTAAATATTTCCGAAGATATGACTCGGAAAGATATACAAAAGATTTACAGCTTATGTACGGAACGTATATCGATTAGTGATACTAAAATTTTAGTTATTTTTCGACGTTTAGAACATGAAAGATTGATTTCGTGGAAAGATGTTGACTACTTAAAGTATTTAATGCGTGAAATTCGAAGATTGGATATTGTAGAAACACTGACAGAATATGAAAATCAAAGAGATCTAACCATACTTCTGGATTTTTATGCAAGGAAGAGGCAAGGTCTGGACTTCACTTGTTGTTCCCACAACGTGAGAAGAGTAGCTGGATATTTAACGAGACTTATGGATATGGTTCAAGACAACATTGATATCGTCAACATAATTACCTCGGTGAATTCGAGCAAGGAAATAAGAAATGTATTAGTTAATTTTGAAGAGGAGATAGACTGTAGAGAGCAAACGTTTTCGTGGAATGAGTTTATGATGCTGGTTGTTATCGCAGGAGAACTCTTAGCCATTGCTTCAGCTAGCGAAGTGCGCTCGGAGCCTGTTATGGAGTTGTGTTCCACCGCAGCAGATGAACTCTGTCCAAGAATGATAGAATTGGGAAGTTGGGTAAGTTAAATGTATTGAATTAGTATATAGTCCTTTTCAGTTTAATGCTTTATAGCCAATAAATACAGTAAACCCCTTATCTTACTCCAGAAGCTCTTCAGTTCTCTTTGATTGATGATCAAGTAGACAGATATCGAGGGCCGAATATAAACGAAAGCGGAAGTTGCCGAGCTTCTACAAAAACAAAATAAATCATACAATTTACCTCTGTAAAAGAGGTTTGAATTTGAATCCAAAGTACAGACATAATGATTTTATTTCTTAAACTCAGTTGAAAAACGAGGCGATACATGTCAATTCCTTGCCGAAACTTCAATTGTTCGAAACAGCGACAGGAAAATTGTACATTCAATATGAAAGGCCCAAAATACTGTCAGTAATTGTCTCTTCTCAGGTAGAACGTTTTCTTGAAATAAAGCTAAAGATAGGTACCGTAGTTTCTTTTGAGCTGAACTTATCACTTCTTAACGAGCATGTGTTCTTGCAACTTCAGGAGCCTGTATTGCTGGAGCCGACTTAATTTGGAATTGATTGCCAGACTTCACCCTAGCTTTCGAATACTGTGTTTAAGTAATTTGGACTTGAATTTGTTTTTGTTTTGCAGAAAGAGTTTTGCGGCCAAGTGAGGAAAAAGTATAACTCGGTTTACCATCGACGGCATTTGGAGTCCAACCCTAGCTTGTCCGTGCAAAGACAGAGAGCGGAAATTGTTCAACGTCTTTCAGAGACAATCTTCTTTACAGTGAATAGTTAATTGTTGTTTTTATGTTTTCGATTGCGGGTTTGCGGGTCATGGGAGTCTGTGATTCTGCTAGTCTTTACATGCGAGCTGACATTAGTCACGATTTCGTTCCGATTTCGTTTTTCTTGTTCAGTTCGATGGTTTAGTACCTTTTTGGTTTTGTTTCCATCGTTTCTAACTGAAGGCGTTTTTTTTTCGTTTTTTTTTTGGTTTGTGTTTCGTGACGGTTGAACGAGAAGTTTTGGTACAAGTGACCTCATTTTCTTCAGTATTATGTTCGTTCTTTTTCTTTCCCATTTCCGCAGACTCGTATCGACTTCTTTCTTTTTTTGTTTTCGTATAGTTTGGTTATGTGTTTGTTAGTTCACGACAGAGACTGCTAGCAGGGTAGAGGTTTACAGATTGACAGCTACAAAGTACAGATGTTACAGAAATATAATTAAAACCACGAGTACGGAGTGTTAAACCATGAAGGACAGGATGTTAAACCATGAATTACAGAATGTTAAAATTTATATGAAGTACAGAATGTTAAACCATGAAGTACAAGATGTTAAACGAAGTACAGAATGTTAAACCATGAAGGACATTGTGTTAAACCATGGAGGACAGGATCTTAAATGAAGTACAGAATGTTAAAATTTATATGAAGTACAGAATGTTAAACCATTAAGTACAAGATGTTAAACGAAGTACAGAATGTTAAACCATGAAGTACAGAGTGTTAAACCATGGAGGACAGGATCTTAAATGAAGTACAGAATGTTAAAATTTATATGAAGTACAGAATGTTAAACCATGAAGTACAAGATGTTAAACGAAGGACAGAATGTTAAACCATGAAGTACATTGTGTTAAACCATGAAGGAGGACAGGATGTTAAATGAAGTACAGAATGTTAAAATTTTTATGAAGTACAGGCCCGGGTTGCTCGAAGCATGGTTAGTGCTAACCAGCGTTAAATACCATGGAAACCTATACAATTTGATACCTCTTAACCAACGGTTAGCGCTAACCAGGCTTCGAGCAACCGGCCCCAGAATGTTAAACCATGAAGGACAGGATGTTAAAATTTATATGAAGTACAGAATGTTAAACCATGAAGTACAAGATGTTAAACGAAGTACAGAATGTTAAACCATGAAGGACATTGTGTTAAACCATGAAGGACAGGATGTTAAATGAAGTACAGAATGTTAAAATTTTTATTAAGTACAGAATGTTAAACTATGAAGGACAGGATGTTAAATGAAGTACAGAATGTTAAAATTTTCATGAAGTACAGAATGTTAAACCATGAAGGACAGGATGTTAAACGAAGTACCGAATGTTAAACCATGAAGTACAGAATGTTAAACCATGAAGTACAGAGTGTTAAACCATGAAGGACAGGATGTTAAACCATGAATTACAGAATGTTAAAATTTATATGAAGTACAGAATGTTAAACTATGAAGGGCGAAGTACAGAATGTTACGGAATTTTTATAAACCAGACAGCGAAGAACGGAATGTTACAGAATTTATATAAACCCGAAAATACCCCCAAAAAATCGAAAAACATATATGCTGAACGCGAGGAAGATGTCATTTTCCAATCTAAGTACATTTAGTCCAAGGTTTTCGTACACTGATGTTAATTCTGTTAGCTAGGTGAACTCAGCTTTTACTGAGTAATAGGATGACTGAATTCGAATAGGGTATGATGCAAGAATGCAGCGTGATCGAGTATTTAGCGTTTGAATTAGTTATGAGGTATGAAGTATAAATCCTTGTTCTGAATGGTAATATTGTAGGAGTGAGGAAAATTTTTAAATAGAAAAGGATTGGAAAATTATGACCTCAAAGCGTTCGGAAGCAATTATGAAAAAAAAATATGAAGAAAAATGTAATTAACAGTCAAACCCAAGTACAACAAGAGAAGTTACAATTAAGGAATAAACACAATAACTGCAAATCTGTGGCGGCTTAGATTTGCACAACATGGTATAAACCTAACCAAAAAACAAATAAACAAAACCAGGATTGTCGTTGGTATAAAATTGCTCTAAGAGCAGATGTAGTCAATAAAGGATGTGACGATGATTTTCAAGTGTCTTTGTTGTTTGTCATTACACTTGTAAATCGCCTTCATGCTTCAGTGTTAGCAAACATGCCAGTATAAAGTCGTGACTCTGTATGTTAAGAAAAAGCTCTCTAGTCAAACTCTGGTCTCGGGGTAGGGAAGAGTTGCGGAAATATTTACTTTCCTTCTCACATTCTCAACGCAGGAAAAGGGCTTCCAGATGCAGCGAACTAGGCTACCCGCGAGAAGCAAGTGGCGAAGCGAGCCCTGATAAACAAGCAAGTCTCTCCGATCCCCGATCCCTTTTTTCATTCTATCATTATTCATTCAAAGATATTTTAAAAATAATATTATATCCAACTTTCCCCCGAAAGGAAGAGGGAGTTCTGAATATTGTTGGTATACAGCTATTTCGAGAAAGGTTGTCGGAAAAAGTGCACGAGACAATCCTGATAGGTATTGTGTGAGGTTTTGAGCTCACTGTTCTTCAAGAAATTTGAAAAAATGGCACGAGAGGCAGTGGAAGTATGAGTTTGCGAGTGCTAAAGGAAAACAAGAAAAATAGGTTCGACAGCTACATAACAGTGTCAGGAGCAGTGTATTGATCATATCCCATATTACCTTTCGGGATTGTCGCGGGGACATTTTTTCCGACAACCTTTCTCGAAATAGCTGTATACTAAGAGACGCGAAGAACTTTGCACCAGCCTTGCATGAGGATCGAGGGTGGAGGGGGAGTAGTTCTTTTAGTATTTGCTTGAATTGCCGAATCCCTACAGGCCTTTTTATTCTGCGCGCGGCCTATGCGTTTCGGGTCTCTTGGTCCAAGCGAGTTTTTGTTTCCGGGCCGGCCGTTTGTCTTGGATAAGTCACCAAAATGCATTGACCAAGAAGGTCTGCGGCCTAATTGCGGCCTGCGTCATCGTATTGCCCTAATTTGGTGGTGACTATGATTCACGGGTATATAAAAGCTAAATTTCGCGTCCGACAACACAGATTATATGCAGCATTGCCTTATTTATGTCAACGAACACTGTGACAGAACTTGTTACTGACGAACTGAGACATGAATATAAAGCTACTCTTTTGCACATTAAGAAACATTTAACAAACGACCAGCAAGAGGAACTTTGCTCTTACTACACAGCCGGCCTTACCTCTACGGAAACTACGGGCTCTTTCGTTCATTGGCTTGGAAATAAAGTTTTATGTAGTTTTTGATCGAGGCAGCGTGTACTCGACCATTTATCCCCTAGTAACGGGATCCAATCTTTTTTATTAGCCCAATCTCTCAACCTTGTGAATGTCAACATCTTAATGATAAAGGTTTTATCGGTTAAAAGCTTTCCCTACCTTCCTTAGCGTTAAACAATGCGTCCGCCCATTTCTTCATTTAAAGTATCCTTTAATATGATAACTGCGGCAAACGGATCCCTCATCACCTATTGGGCCTTCGTTCAATCTGCTATTCCGGGCAGACGTGCAGGTTTAATGAAACGTACCACTCTGTAGCCTGTCTTAGGCGGTTTGATTATCGCTGAACCGATGCTGAAGGAAAAGGAGACAACAGGAAAAATTTCCACTGACGTCAATAACCCCAAAGTAACTAGTCCTAAAATCAGATGTTAAGTTTTTTTTAACCACATTTTGACCTTTGGGCCTAAATTTCAAAAGTCTTTTGTTGGAGGTTACTTAAACATTTTGATTAATTTGCTAAACATTTGGACACTATGTGAATTCAAAGGATGATTACGTCACCTTAAAATGACCTTAGTACGTCACATGAGCATATGTAACAAAGGCAATTTTGAACTGGTGCGAAACCTGTAAGTGCCATTGTCATGTCTTTGATGTTAAAATCTCAGTCGAGATAACGAAGGAGGTGATTGTGGAAAGGAGGTCACAATTCTCCACCTTCCGACCCAAGACAAATTTCCTGGTCGAGGAATAGGTCTGAGAATTAATGAATGCTCAGCCGACAGGCAATATCTTTCTGTAACACATGTTCGTTATATACTTTTTGTTTTGTTCTCCTTTTTCTAGCCGGGAGAAAATTTAAAAAATGTCCTTAAATAATGTTGGTTTAAAAATATCACTATTCACTTAAATCGGAATAGAACCTCGCCGATTAACCAAGAAAAACTGCCGAAATCCTGCGGACAGGCTGGCACCCCTCCCCCTAACCCCACCTCTCCGATTATATCCAGTGGCGCAGCCCTTTGACCACCCAACATGTTGCATGCACCGATGAACCACTGTCCCACCTTCTACACTCCTTTGATCACAAAAGATACGAGGGATGTACCACAACTCTGTTTCACGTAACTCATACGCGTGACTTGGATGGTAAGAGTCACTCATCAAAGGCAATGAAAGCTGCGGTATCGTCGCCCTCCCGCAGCTCACCTCTTCTGTTCATGTTCCTTTGGATGCTGTTTTTAACCAAATATGATGAAATAATGTAACAGGATGAGTAAAAGTTTGCTCAAAAAGAGATTTTCTGTAAAAAAATCGAGGATCGAATGAAACACAAGCCAAGATTGAAGCGGATTTCTAGATGTATCCAACGCGTACACTTGATTTCGGCAAAAGTAGTGTCCAGGTCAGCGCGGTCCCATAGCTACTCCCGCGAATTTTGGATAGGGGTGTGCCGTGAAGGTTCGTGAACCCTAACCCTATTTAAGGACTAAGAAAGCGAAAACTGATACCCTTTTTAAGGCCCAAAGCCGAAAAATGACACCCTATTCAAGGAAAAAACAAAATTATTAATAGCATGAAAGGGAAAACTTTATTTCTTCTCTGTAACATTAGATGTATAGCATCAAGCATAAAATACTAGAATAAGCCTAGTTTAATAATATGCAATCATAACCTTGATACATCTTTCACTACTGTTTCTTTACTGCTATATATACTTTGTTATAGAACTGCAACAAGTACAATAATCATATAAGATCGTTAACAATATCCGGCGGTATTTACCCGCTTAACGGCTATTAAACCTCCGTTGCAAAAGCATTTTGTTAATACTTAAACGGATACATCAAGTTTAAAAAAAAAAACGTTCGTTTAGGCGGGCGTTTTCACACTCCAGTATTAGATAATACAATTAAGCTACCCTATCTAAGGACCACACAAGGGACACAGAATCGAAGTAGGCTTTTGTACATTATGCTAGCATTTTTTCGAGCATTTTAGTGAGGCAAAAGCATTGAGCATTATTCGAGCGTTTTAGTGGCATTTTCCCCGGAAAATTAATTTTTTCCGAGAAAATAAAATAGAAATTAACTTTTTTCAGGAGCCCATGCCCCATGAGCTCCTGCTTTCTTAAAGAAAATGAGGACTAAAACTCAAAATTCACAAAAAACCTAATACAGCTGTTTCTTTTGGCTGGATTTATGAATTTGTACACGTTGTCGTTGTTACTTGCAACACTTGCACGTTTTTGTAAGTGTAAACTTTAAAGTTAATTTAAAAAACCGTTTGTAAAATGAGCATTATCCGAGCATTTTAGTGACTTTTTTGGGGCGACCGAGCATTTTAGTGGGAAAAATGGAGCATTAAGGTGGAGCATTTTAGTGGGGAAGCAAAAGCATAATGTACAAAAGCCTACACAGAAGCAAAAGGGTCAAAAAAGATACCCTTTTTAAGGACCGAGAACCTACCTATATTGCCCATATATGGGAGTACTCCCCGCCCCCCATCTCGGGCCTCGAGTCTCTCCTTCCGCTTTGTGATGGGTCAACGCTTTATCACGTGATAATCGAAAAGTGGGGTAGTATTTAGCAACCTTACGTCATCGCATTGCCCAAATTTGGTTGCGATTAAATTTCCAGGGTATAAAGCAAGAGGAAAGGCTTCCATTTTGGGGGTCCGCCATAATGTCAACATCACAATCATCGACCGTTTCTACCAACGAACTTGGACGACAGGAATATGAATACAGAGAAGTTCTTCTTGTGATCGACAGCAATTTGACTGAGGTTCAGAAAAAAAAACTTCGCTTCTACTTCCCTACCGAATGCGCTGAAGGTAATGAAACCCTGGAACTTTTTCGTTCATTAGAAGATGACAAAATGATATCTTGGGAAGACGTGTGTTTACTAAAGGACGGTTTGCGTGCAGTAGGGCGACTGGACCTTGTCGATAACTTGACTGAATTTGAAAACAAGAGAGATCTGTTTACTCTCGTATATATGTATGCAAGAAAACGGCAGGGCTTTGAGGAATCTTCTTGTTACCTCAGTTCAGTCGAACAGGCAGCTGCGAATCTCACAAGGACGACAACGAACGGAATTTCTCCAAACGGCACCTTAAAATCATTGCTGGAATCTAGAAAGAGTATCAAGAAAGTCATAGGCGAGTTCGATGCGGTAATCGAACACGAACGTCTGGATCCTTTGAATCAGCTTACACTTACAGTTGTTATTGCTGGTGAAACTGTCGCTGAAGCCTTTAGAATGAGCGAAGAACGTCGTCTTACGTCTGAAGACATCATTAAAATGTGTAGGAGCGCCGCAGATGAGCTTTACTGTCGAATGCGGGAACAGGGAATGACGTGGGTAAGTTTGCAAATAGATATCGTTATTTTCTTTGTCTGTAGCCGAGAATAACGGGAAATCGTTTCAAGTTACTTCAGACCATATTTTATAGAAAAGGACCTCAGTTTACGTCCCTAGTGTTAGCGATATCATGTATCCCTCTTGAAAACAATCATAATGCAAATTATTATTAATTCAAAATATTTCCCCATTTCTGATTGGCTTTATTGCCCCGGCTAATTCTTCATAACCAGATGGTGCTAACAACATTTGGAAGATGTTTGCAGTTATTTCATCCGTGTTTTGGTAGTGCAGAACTCTAGAAAATGGCGAAGGAGTTGTGTTATATGCGAAGACGGAATAGAGTTCCGAAGTGATGACGTCATAAAAATGAAATTTGTGAAATTATGGGATTTGTTAAGATATGCTGAAAGAACAACGTCCAAGACGCCTACTCGCCAAAAATTAGCAATTCGGGGAAATTGTCTCTGAGATATTAGCCCAGTTATGCTGTGACGATTCCATACAAATCCTTCTAAATTTGGCTCGGTTCATAAGATTAGGAACCAGGTAAGATTTAGAAGGATTTGTATGGAGTCATCAGAGCATAACTGGGCTAATATCTCAGAGACAATCTGCCCCGAATTGCTAATTTTTGGCGAGTTGGCGTCTTGGACGTTGTTCTTTCAGAATATCTTAACAAATCCCATAATTTCACAAATTTCATTTCCTATGACGTCACACTTCGGAACTCTATAGAATACTGGCAAAAAAAAATGATAAAACAAGGGAGAGCGAGGGGAGAGCCCCTCATTCTTTCTAACTCTTGCTAAAAGTTATAGGCACAATACGAAAAAAAAATCAGAGTGGATTAACCGACCACTTTTTGAGAAATACCTGCGAGAACATAACACCAGATCATATTTTGAAACTGCCTAGTAATGGGCAAATGTTTTGAAGAAATGATTAGAATGTTTGGAACGTGGAAATATTGTAAATGAAGAACAAGTCAACGCCAGACACGATTGTCATTTTATTGTTGTTATGAAGAATTATACAGATTTCGCGAGAGTGTAATAGCACCCTTCTCGATCTGCGTAATTCTTCATATCATACTGTAAGCGCGGTCATTGAAATAAATGTAAAACAGAATCCAGTTGGTTTAGTATGGTTGAGAAGAAACGGGGCTTGCGCTGAAATCCATGCAAGTCCCTTTCTCTTTTTGTTTGAGTTCTACGAGCTTTCAATCGCATCGAGATTTTAAAGTAAATTTTAAAAACTCTGGTAGAAGGTGCAGCATTACCGAAATATTTTGAAAACCTTGTGGACTTGGTAATCCCAAACCAGGAACAGTGAACTTAATGCTTCAGGTAACGGAATGAAATGCAGCTTAATTATTATTAACCTAATCAGAAGATTTATTTATAAGTTTAACTTATAGACTAAATAGTGCCGCGTATAATTTGTTCAAAACTACACAAAAATCAGATCAGGACCCATTACGGACAACTTACCAAACAACTTTTCCAATCAGTTTTTTAAAACCCTTCCAATCAGATTCGCACGTCGTTACCAAATCCGTACAGCAGACTCACACTAGGAGACTGAAGCTTTTTCATCCACGCGGAATTAGAACTAAGAGATTTGTGGAAACTTTAGTTCAACAATAAGAGTAGCTCCATGGCAATGTTTTCGTGATTTGTATAGGTAATAGCATGATTTGTAGTGATATTTGGCATAAATACAACGAGTGATATTTCGAAATTGTTATACGTAATTTCACGAGCCGTTAGGCGAGTGAAATTTGAGACAATTTTGAAATATCACGAGTGGCATTTATGCCAAATATCACGTACAAATCGTACTACTGTTTGTTTATATTACTACCCGCAAAAGGTTTGTAATTTTCACATGTAGGTATTTCAAATTAAGCTGAAATACCACTGCTCTAAGCCAATCAAATTGCAGTAATTTTTCATGTAGTAGTATAACATTATTAATAATAGATTTGTTGTTTTTACCTTAAGGAATGATGTTCTTAGCCAAGGATAGTTGTAAAATTAATTCCTGTTTGTAAAGCGACTCATAAATGCTTCTGATAAAGCACAGTCTATTCTTTTCTCTTAATTCTCTTCTATTTTATTGTGTATTTTTTAAAAACTGCTTAATAATAACGTACGTTGATGGGAGGCAAGCGGAAAACTAAGCATAGGACTGTAAATTAAAAATGGTTTATGAATTTATCTTTTCAGGAACTTTTCTGTGAATATATAGAGGACAGATACAAATCGGCCTTCCCTCAACAAGATTCAGTGTCTGCTGAAGACATCGCCGACGTGGTTCACCGGCTGATGAAGACGTCTTTGTTCATATAAAACGTATCTCACCGTATTTACTCATTTCCAAAACGCCGTTTATTCAGGGGTGTCCTTTATTTCAAAATCACCTTTCTGACCTTCCCTGACAACAATTACGGTAAATCATTGTAAAACAGAATTTATGGTCTGGCCGGTGTAGATTACCGAGTTGAACCGAGCCCTTTCTTATAATCCTCAAATAACGCCACATTCGTCGGATAGGGTGAGCGTTTAAGCGAGGTCGGCGTTTATTGACAATTTTGCTTCAATATGCGTAGTTTGATCGAGTAAATACGGTACTATTATGCGAGTTGCAACTCCGCCAGGATCAACAATCGTAAATGCTGGAATGAGCCTTTCTGACCCCCTCTTTGAACAAGCGTCCCTCTTCAATTTAGCGCCCCATCTCGACTTGAAAGATAAAATGAGCTCCCCAGGGTCGGGCTAATTCGAGCATTAACGATGTATATCCTGCTGGTCCCAAGCCCAGGTGAAAGGAGGAGGGGATTATTGTCATTATTACCTGATACTGAAACCTGATATCAGCTAAGAAAAAATATATAACTGAAAGTGAAAACAGGAGAAAGGGAAAAAATCAAATGGAACCACTTATCAAGAGAAGGTTGTTACGTTAAAGGACAATTAATTAGAAAAAACAGAAAAAATCGAAAAAAAAAGAGTAAAAACAGGAGAAAAGAAAGAAAATAACAAACAAGCAAAAGATCAAAATATTACTCATTCAAAAGAAAAAATGAAACAGGAAAACAAACGACTTATATAGCGGAACAACAACGAAAAATCCAACAATACCATGACTATGGCGGACCCCCCATATCTCATAAATTGAAAGCCCCCAAATGGAGGTGTTTTCTGGAATTAAAGAGTTGTAAAACATTATTATTTATCAATAAAAGATACAATCCTTGTCTTAAAATTGCCTGCACTTTATTGTTGTTAATATAAATATTCTTGGAGAATGTAGTCAAAGGGATTAGAGCATTAATGGAACCCTGTTATTATTGTCTCGTGGAGCAGAAAATAATATTGCTTAAGAATTCTGTTTTCATTTAATCTCCTGTTCTGTCCATTTATTATGTCCTAATTTGAATTTTAAAGCTTTTTTATAGCGCGGAAGTGCACGTAGTGTACAGCAAAGCTGCTGCAATAGAATAAAGTTACTGTCAATGGTAGACTCCTTGTACGATGTAGCTCATAAAATGAAAGCACCAAGTGTGTTTTCTGATATAAATAATATACTTAATTTTATCAATTACTAATCAAGGATGTGACTTTTTTATGAATTTGCCTTCACGGATGGTTGTTTATAGTATTCTTTGTTTGTGTATAGCCAGTGGGACTAGAGCATGTTACACGGTTATTTAACTTTTCCTTTTCCTATTTGAATTGAGAAAGACTAACGGACGAGGTTTTCAAGTTTACTTGAAAGCCTTATGTTTATTGTTCTTAGGTTCTGTTTATTTATATGCCCCTCTATGAATTTTAGTTAAAGCTTTAAGCAGTGAAAGCGCACTTAACTTTTCCATCTAGTTAACAGGTACTTCACTCAATTGATTTGAAACCTTCTAGAACTGACTAACTCGGGACAAACTACGTAGATACATCGATCCAGCTAGTGGTCGGAGTACAAATAGAAACTCGAACCAGGGACGGCCTGAGTTTGGGCCGACCCATTGGCCATTCGGCCACGCTACCTCCCTTAATTTTTTTGTATTTTTGTTCGGAAAATATAATTTTAATATTCCATTCATTTTGTAAGACCAAATGATGAGCAAGTTCTAAAATTGCCCCCAAATGTTTTTTTTTTGACCATGTCGATAACTCTCTTTTATAGCAATAATCTCGGCCTGCACTAACTCCTTGCCAGTTTCTAATCCGTGATATGTATATTTATACCGTAACGAAGGGGTTTCTTGGCACGGTAGAGTTCCTGCAGTAAATCGGTGTCTATTCGGGAAAAATGTTGAAGGCTTTGGCAAAGAGAAAGGAACCGAATAGAAATTTTGTTCACATGAAAAGTTCCAACACATCATATAATATGACATACTGGAATGCCAACAATATTAGAATTTTTGATGTTAACAGAACACGGTACAAACCCTGTAATATGCTTGGAATGATTCTCGGTTGCTCTCCGTTTCAATATCGTGTTGGGGAAACGTCAGCAAAGAAGAATAAAACAGCTTAGTCAGAAACTGTGGTTATTCATTTATACATGCAGAATTAAATGTTCCTAACCTGCCATGCGTACTTCATTTTGAAAGTGTTGGCGCGCTAATAATAGACATCATAATAGACCTTAGCTTGATATGTTGTAAATAAGCTCTTGTCGAACAATTCACGAACATATACTTGAAACCTAGCCTTGTCGGCAGGCAACTCTGGTTACACTGACAGCATGGAGTCTGAGGACGAGAAAAGGGAAAAAATATTGAAGAGTGTCGACCGCGTCCTTCACCCTTGTGAACTGGTGACGTGACCCAGGGTACTCTGGGGGTTTTCGTCAGACAGCTTATCAGTTTGCTGATTCTCTTATCCTTGTTTGACACAAAGAAAGATAATGATCACGCAGTACATCCACACATAAGCTTAAGCTTTCATACATAAATTGAAGGCTGTGGTAAAATTTTCTGACAATTTCAAGAGTAGCCGAAACAATTAAGTGCGAATGCCTTAACGTTTTAATCAAAACTCTAACATTCGTATGTGAAAATATCATTTTTACAAAGCCTTTGTACAGTTTTGATCTCGCACGATCGAATTAATCATCATTAAACTTTGTGAATAGGAAGAATTTTTTTGTAGGCTTTCTATGAAGTTTGCTTATTCTTTTATCCTTGTATGACACAAAACCAGCTCAAAATTGGTCTACCCAGGCCAGACACATACTACAAAGTTTAAAAGATGTTTAACGGTTGATTTCAGTTTTTGCAATCGATCGCCCGCTACATTAATACTAAACATGTGCGTAGGTTGGAGGCTTCAAAAAAAATTTGCGGCTGAAAATTTTATGAGGAGGAAAAATATAAATACGTTGTTTGCTGGTGCGGGAGGGTTCAGAAGGAGAAATATCCTAGATAAGTTTTTCTAACGCCATTTTCTTTCGACAAACTAACAGACTATTGTAGGTCCAGTTGAGCGGCTTTCGTCTCTCAAAATTCCCTCACCATCGTGTAAAATTAAAAAAATTGGATCTATATGCGCGAGCCAACATGCGCAGAAGGTCACCACCTTTTATTTGGCAAGCATCCATGTCACTCCCCGTTCTATCCCCATTCTCCCACTCGCTCTCTCGATCGCTGCCTGCGGAGGAGGCCATTGCAACCCATGGCAAAAAGAGAGAATGAACCGCCAGTCTCTTGAGTTAAGCTCCTCGAGGGCTAAGCATTAAGAGTGATCAATAAAAAGATACTTTTTTTCATTAACAAAGTGGCTACTGTTGATTAGCCTTTTGTCTTATTTGTTATGTTAAAGTTAGGGTATCAAAGGTCAGTCATGCATTCGTCTGGTCTCCAACGTCAGCTCTGAACGACAGCTATTATTATATCTAGAATTATGTTTTTATCCAAGCTGACTGAACCCGAGGTTCAGAATTCATGTCAACGATATAAAGGCGTCGGGGCAGCGTCGTGGCAAACAAAAAATATACTGAATCACTAGCTCAAGTTCAGAATCGATGCGTATATCCATGCATGACTGACACATTGACCGACCAACGTCACTCCATTGCCCATTTTTGGTGTTACTTATAATTCAGTGAATGTATATTAATATTTCAATTCGTGTTCCCTGTCTGCTGATAAGGCCATCATGTCTACGTTGAATTTAAATGCCATGACTGAAAAGCTTAAACTCGGGTATAGATCTGCTCTCCTTCAAATATCGCACAAGCTGAAAAAGTTTCAGACAGAAGAACTTCTCTTCTATTACGACGAGGTTATCGAAAAGGAAGACACCGAGCCTTTGGCACTCTTCAGGTCGTTAGAATACGCAGGGAAACTTTCATGGAAAGATGTCAGCTTCCTCAAAGAAGGGTTGCTTTTAGTTCAAAGATTGGATCTTGCGAAGGACTTAACGGAATTTGAAGTCAACAGAGACCTCACAATTCTCCTTCACTTATATGGGAAAATGAGACAAAGTTCGCAATGGTCTTATTCCTCCTTCGAATCAGTGGTAAAGGTAGCTAATCATCTGACGTTTCTCATGAGGGCTATTTGCGAAGATGAATACGATGTCAGCGACACCATTAAAAAGTTCATGGAGACGGGAAAAGAGTTCAAGAGTGTACTAAACGATTTAGAAGAGGAAACTGAACGGCAGCTGTCTGAACCATGGAGTAAACTGACTTTGTTGTTCTTAGTTTCTGGAGAATTAATCACCGCGAACGTGTTAAAAGAAGCGGAACATGGTGGAAAGCCAAACGCCCCTGACTTGTGTTTCACCGCAGCTAAGAAGCTCTCTTCTCGGATGTTTAACCTTGGAATGAATTGGGTAAGAATAACTTAAGGCTACGATAAATGCATTTTTTCGTTCAGCAACGTACTTGAGAAGGATTGTATTTCTTGAATTGATATCATACGACCCTTTCGAGTAGAAATCAAGAGCAATCAATCGAATGAGTATTGCATGGAGTTTCCGTATTCAGTTTTGACAAACACGTTGTCAGTGGCTAGAAGGCTGGTCTGTAAAAGCTGCAAACACTGCTTTCGAATGTTCTGTTGAAAATTATCCATTTTAGCTTTACAAACAGTGTTACTTTTATCTGTAAACTATGCCATGACGACAAGACAACAGTCTAGGCATATGCACTTTGAAATTTAGAGTCGATCTCTTGGGCTAGCACGAACTGTGGCACCCCAAGGAACTAGCGTATTTTTTTCCCAAATTAATTTTACGGCACTATCGCGTTATATAATTGGATTTAACTTAATATAAAAGATGCGAATCTAAAATTACCTTTAACTTCAAAGAAAACACCAATTGAGGGTAACCGTTTTTCAGTATTGCTTTCTTAACTTTTGAACGGGCGAATACATGACTCTCTTAAAAATGGCGGACCTTTGTCTCCTCAAACGATGCAAAGGATTTACTATTCAAAAGCTATAGAAATTGTCCAAATACAACCTTTTAGTATCCTTTGAGTACCAAGAAAACGGTTAGGGCAAGTACAGCTTAGGTGACTGATGTTTATCAATATTCCAATGCAAAGCTTCCTTTACTTCGTAAGTCACAACAAGCCACGCGATACTCTCACAATTTACTCGCTTACAGTTCGTGTCCCCAACTGCTTCCAATAGTTAAGTTGCGCTCTTTTTTCGACAAACAAGGCTTGCGTTAGTCGGTTACCTTTATATCGTTTTAAAAGCCATAAAAAGATGTTTGCACGAGTAAACGCCCAGTTGGACTGACAGATTCGAAGGCAGTAAACCCTGACGCGAGTCATGACCTTATCAGTGCAAAACCAACTAGGTACAACTATTTTTCCTTCAAGCGAAAGAAAAATGCTTTTCTTGACATCTTAAAGCTTAAATTGTGACAAACAGTTTAGAATGCAGTATATTTGCGTCCATATTATTCACGGTTTTTCATCACATGTTTAGAAGACACCTTTTGGCCTTGCATTCTAGCAAAGGTTGTGTCGATTGGTGAAGAAGGCATATTTCTATCAAAGTTAGCATAGCCTGCCGATTTCGAAGGCAAACAAAAATCAGTTTGCGATTTTATATCGTAAAGGTTTAGCAGAGAAAGACTTAAAGTTGTCAACATAAAATACTATTCGAGTTCTGGAATCTTGGCCGCAAGCACATGGCATGAGTAATCGGACTGCAGGGGGTTTTGGGTAACAAAAAGTCTGCTTCGTTTAATATACCTTTAATCTTTAGTCTTTAAATTCGTGTTTTTGGCGATTGTTAAAAAATAAAAAATCCTTGCGAAATTTAATAACCATAAAGAAAATTCAAATCCGCCGAAAAAAATGGTTAACATGTAACAACAACAATATATACAGGAAGTATATCGACAAATCACACGTTTACTGGTAAGTTCCATTTCGTATCTTCTCACGGTGGTGAAATAAAGTAGTACGTCAATTTGGAAAAATTCCCAGTTTACCTTAAAAATTAATTTTTGAAATATGCGGTTTTGCTCCCTCCAGTTTATATACAGGTCAGACTTTTTGAAAACGAAAAATAAAGTAGAGAAACTTGCCAAGACCCTCGAAGCGAGAAATTAAATGCCCTTTTTTCATAATTATTTGCCTATTGAAATCGCCAAAAAAATACCCCGCGAAATACTGGCCCACAAGACTGGAGAAATTCCCCTGGAGGACACATGAAATATTGACTATCAGCATATGAAAAATTAAACACCAATTCTTAAGTCTAAAGCGTTCTTCATGGGACAAAAGATGTTAGGGCTTGAACTAAAGTAGGTGAGTTAGTATACCTGTGAATAGAGACGGCTGATATATCAGTACCCTGTCTGCATCTTCTACTTCCATTATTGTTCTCCTTCTCCTCGACGACTACTCATTAATGGATGGCTTTTTAAAATTACTTAAGTGACACTGAAGACGAACAAACCCTCTTCTTATAAATTTAAGACAATTTTCTTTTTTTTTTTTTTTGTTTTTTTTTCAAACAAAGTTTGTCACACAACAAAAAAAGCCAAAAAGGGGGAGAAGATTCAGCCGTCTTTGGTACCGTTATGACTGGGTACGGAACTTAGATTTTTGTTTACGTTCATCTGTGAAGATACTACTCTTGATAAATATAATCTTTATGTTTTTTCCTTAGGATGAATTCTGCGTCTATGTGGAAGAACGATACAATTTCATCCATCGTCAGAAGCATCCAGTGTCAGAAAATGGCAGCTCGAATTGGGAGAAGCAGATAGCAGAGCTGGTTCAACACCTAAAACGTTCTGGTTATTTCTTGTAAGATCAGTTCAAGTTCGGTTCTACGGTTCTACGGTTGGCAATAATACCATCCTTCAGCTTCTTAATTAATTTACTGATTGAGGTTTTAGTGTAGTTAGACTAGAGAGTACGAGAGTACTGAATTTTTCTTGTAAAAAATAGCTATATATACTTACCTTCTCAGACGAGCGGTATTTATGCACTTCAGTCAGTAACGAATATTCTGACTGTATAGCATATAGAATATTTGCTGGACATCAACAGCACGGTTTATGAATGGATGTTCTTTGGTACGCCCTCATTTTGTCTTGAATTATTCAGTGTGTGAGATGATGTCATCATTTAGCACCAGCATAAACAACCGATTAAAGAAAGAGAGGAAGAAATAAAGAAAGCAGCAGTGGATAAGAAAAAAAGAGAAATAGTCACAAGCTGTTACACCAAAGTTGACTTTACAATAAATTATAAAGTTACTGTCGGTTTTGATTATTTTTGCTTGAAAAAAATTACTAATAGTTAAATAAGGATTTTACTGTATCCCTGATAACCACACTCCATTGATCTTACCTTCTTGGCTACATTTTGTGGTTTAGGTAACGTTAATTTATACCCCAGTCCACGGCTATCGTGTAGTAGTGTCCAGTTAAAAGCGAAGAACACAGCTTTAGACCCTGTTTACATGGAGTGGGGGACCCCGGTCTAGTGGGGTAGGTTCCTTTTGTTTTGTGTCCCCCAGAGCGTGAAAACAAAAGAAACCAACCCCACTAGACCGGGGTCCCCCACTCCATGTAAACAGGCCCTTAATTAGTCGATTTTGTTGGTTGAAAACGGGAGCGTGGACATTTTTGAAATCTCGAAGTATTATACAAGTCGAAAACAAGTACGGTTATCCCCTTTTTTATTGCTTTAATATTTTATTAGAGATGAGAGGAAACGCCAAAGAAATGTAAAAAAATTAAAAAACTATGCGGAAGAAAATTGCCTCTGAGCGCAAATGTCCCATTTTCCACTGTTACAATCAGTTTTTCTATTAATCAATGTCCATTTTCCTTTCAAATGCTAAAAGCTATCATCCGAAAACAAGTGGGCGTCGACGTTTGGTTTTCTAGGTTATCAGTGCTGGAAGCTGAAAAGTCGGTCTAAATAATTTTTTAAGATATGTTGCCATGACAACTGCTAGAAGAAATAACACTGGGCGCGATCCATTCAACCAAAATTTCCGGAAATTTCGGTCCAAAACTCAATGGATCGGTTCGGTCCAACCAGAAAAGTTCCGAAAAGACTGGTCCACCTTTTGAGGTGGTCCTCTTTTCCCGGTCGGAATATTTGAAGAAAAAAGGTGGATCCATTAAGAAACACTGCAATGTGGCCTGTTTTCCCTTTAGTTAATTTTTGAGAAGACCCACTCCCGCGGCATACATTTAGAGATATTAAATGGAAAACATTACATATGTAATTGGAAAGGTAGATCAGTGCGATACGAGATCAATTGGATACGTAAGCATGTAACAGTACGTGATGGGTGCTTATGTAGGTCATGGGGTGGGGCGATTCGTGATCGTTCTCTCTCACGGTCGTGACGGCAGGAAGTGTTTTGGGTTGACCCGGGGAAAGTGTTAAATTTTGAAGTTAATTATGCCTTTTTAGATAAGATCATCGGTACGGGAAGAAATTGCGAGCTTTAAATTGCAATTGCAAGAATCCAGCTGACAAATAAATCAGAGACTGATTTTTACCACCAAGAGAAGCTTATCTTAAAGCTCTTACTGACAAGGTCACTGTGGGTGAAATTCTCTCACGTAGTCTAACACTTTGACATACGAACTGCATGGTTGTTCATCTTTTATATGCAGACTTGCTGTTCATAAAAATAATTGACTGGAATGTATTAAGACCTATAATTTTAGCGTTATAGCCACCGAGTGCCTTCAGAAAAGATACATGCCTTTGTAGAAGCAACAGTGGCATCAACCTAATAAAGGATTGGATCGAATCACTGGATTTGATCCCTGCAGTAGACCGAAAAAAGAAGATGAAATACAAAAAGAGGAAGAAATAAAGATGCCTGTTTCTGCATGCTTACCTACATTGCCTTACTACAGGCACTGCTTTTATTTCATTTCATCTTTGTTTTAACTTTTTGAATAACCTGACATGATTAGTGATCCAATCCTTCATCCAATCCAGATTAAGAACCCTAGTCATGATCCTATCTATAGAGCCGCTGCAAAGGGTAGCGTTTTTGCACCATTTTGGTCTGAAAAAGAGTTTAGATTTGGCCCATTTTGGTCCGAAATTGGGTGTGGTTTATGAAGGAACTAATAATAATAATAATATTCAATACTTATATTGCGCTTTTTCTATAAAAATACTCAAAAGCGCATTACAATATTATCAATAACTAAATTAAAACCAGTAAAATCACCCGATAAAATTACAATATTACAATATTAACATTACAATATTAAAAATAATAAAAATAATAAAAATAAATAAATAAAAAATAAATAAATAAATAAATAAATAAATAATCTAACTAAAAGCCTTTTTAAATAAATATGTTTTAACAGAGCGTTTAAAAGAGTCGATTGATGTTTCCTGTCTAATTGGCAGAGGAAGACTGTTCCATAAAAAGGGGGCAGCCATCGATAACGCGCGATCTCCCAAGGTCTTCTTCGTTCTTAGCCGAGGTCTTTCTAACAATATACCATTATTGTTACGGCGTAGTTGGTAACGTGAGACCGGTAAGACAGAGACAAGATCCTTAAGATAGCTAGGCGCAACACCATGCAGAATCTTGAATGTAACAAGGAGAATCTTAAAATCTACGCGCAAGCGCACTGGTAGCCAGTGGAGTTCTCTTAACAAAGGAGTAACGTGACAATACTTAGGTGCACAGTAAACCAATCGAGCACTGGCATTCATGACTCTTTGAAGTTTCTTAATTTGATACTCAGGAGCACCGTACAATAAACCATTACAGTAGTCAAGCCTGCTTGTGATGAACGCGTGAACAAGCCTCTCGGTGGACTCACGAGACAAATACTTCCTAATGTGCCGGATATTGTACAAATAATAAAACGCGCTAGCACAGGTCTTAGTCACATGAGTCGACATGTCCAGATGAGAATCGAACCAGGTGCCCAAATTGCGCACTGAAGAAGCAGGCGATACCTCAGCTTGGCCGATCTTGATCTTGTCAACAGACACCTTTGATAACTGTCGTTCCGTGCCAATGATCAGGAACTCAGTTTTATCGTCATTTAGCATTAACTTATCATCTCTCATCCAAGCGCGAACGTCACGAATACAGTTCTCAATCGCAATCACAGCATCAGCCTCGCTGGTCTTATCAACGGGATTAAACGATATATATAGCTGTGTATCGTCCGCGTAGGTGTGAACGGATGGCAGATGAGATTTCATGATGTCAAACAGCGAACTCGCGTAGATGGTAAATAAGAGAGGGCCCAAACAAGAACCTTGTGGGACCCCGCAAGACAGATTAAATTATTACTACAGTTGTGTATTGATATGTTCATCATTTCAATTCCAGATGAATAAGAAAGAAAGTGTAATAATTATGTGAATTCGAAATGAATTTTAAGAAATCTGTTCATTGCGTTTTTAACCTCAGTAATGGTAACATAATTTATGTTTTACGAAAACATGCAATGTCGCGTTTTGTGACCACCTCCAGGTGTGAAAATGGGTAGGGATTGTAGAGGCCAGGTCTGAAAACGGGTGTGAAAAATGACATTTTAGGGTCTACTATAGGTTCAGGATTTGCAGAACCGGGTGGAACACAGAGAGTAACCCCTCCCCCCCCTCCCCCGCGTACCCAGTATCTTGTTGCGCACCAAGATCGTAAATAGGATTCCAGTCCTAAACAAGATCTGTGGCCAATTAGCCGGCGTATATGTAGCAAGCATTTTCATGAGAGTTGGCCAAGAAAGTTGGGACAGGAGCAAAAAAGAGGAATGATGGGGGAGAGGGAGGGGAGAGTTTCCTCTTCCATTTTTTTTTTTTGCTCCAACTCTTCCATTGGAAATGCTTGCTACACAGGCTAGTGGCTAATTTGCAAAACATCACTATTAATTATTTGATTATAATTATTTGTACTAGCCCTTCAACAGAGTTGGACTAGCAAAAACTGCACCTTAGTTGATAAAGCCAAGCACATAATTTGTGTGTTTCCTGACTTCTGCACCACAGCAAATTCTTTGTTATAAAACACAATTAAACCTATACTCCTTCAGTTACATTTATTAGTATTTTTATCTTGTCAGGTTGTAAGAAGGTGGGTGCAATTGGCTTCTGTATGGGTGGAGCCCTTTCTTTAGCAGCTGCCGCACTACTTAATTCCCAAAGAGATTTCTGCTGCTGCTCCATTCTATGGCATTCCGCGTTCTGACCTCTGTGATGTGGGCAAGATCAAAGCACCAGTGCAAGCTCACTTTGGTTCTAAAGATACACTAGAAGGGTTCTCCTCACCCAAAGATGCTAAGGCCCTTGCAGAGAAGTTTGATACCACAGGAGTGAATTATGAGTTACACATGTATGATACCGGCCATGGTTTTACTAATCCAACTAATCCAAATTACACCAAGGAAATTTGTGATTTGGCATTAGGAAGGATGGTAGACTTTATGAAGAAACATTTACAGTGAACCTTTGTTGCAAACAATACTTTGATTCTGTGGGCACTTTCCTTTTTGAGCTATTTTGAAAAAATAGCTCATATGTCAGTGGTGTGAGCGTATGTATCTTTGTGGCTTTGTATCTTTGTGGCTTTGTATGTTGGGATGTTTGTTGCAAGAGCCAATAAGGTTGAAGGTACTATTAGATGATGTTTAGGAACCAATGAGATCTCGGCATCTATTTAAACATGGCATTGGTAAAGGTCGAACAAGGGCACTTTGAGACCGCCATCTTGATCCTTCACAATTTTTTCGTCTTTTATTACGGGTACAGGTGTTTGGAAGCATTACATAAAATATCTTCACGATTCAAACGCTGTGAACAGTGATGCAGCTGTTTAAGGGTTCATATTTAGGTGTGGATGCTGCTTCGAGGCATTTCTGACCTAATTCGGCTATCGGTACAACGCACGTCGGTATGAGTTCTGTTTCACCTGCTACAACTGCTGAACTGGGTAGAGTGTAAAAGATCGTATATTTTCAAATCTCTTCCAATGAAGCAATAATTGATATTTAGATATAGACTTTAATTCGAAAGTATGCGCCCTATAAAATGTGGTTTTAGAAGTTTAAAAGGCAGCTTATTTTTTTGAAAGCTGTATCGAGTATTGTTAATCCTGTAAACAAGCTTTAAAAATATTATTCTCTCGCTTACAAAGTTCAACCGACCTTTTTCGTTCTATTTAGTAAAGATGCGTAACTTAAGTAGAAACAGTAGCGTTAGGGAATAAAATTGGAAGAAGCTAGTTGACACAATAATTAGATACTGTCATATTGAGTGGAGAAACATGATATAAGTAGAAATATATTTCGGCAGTTTGATAATTTTCTTGGAAGTTAATAAATGTTAGGCTATCAACCTTGACGTTGCATGAAACATAATTTAATTGCAGATGTTGTAATAAAGCCGAGGTGATTTCTTAAAATCGTTTGAGAAAATTTTGTAGTAAAACAATTTGCCTCTATTTTACGTACGAATTGTAAAAGGGCCAAAGACCAACATCTTCACATGCAAATTGTGTGCATGAGTTATTTTTATAATTTTGTTTACTAGATTACTGTGTGATAACTCGAATTCCCTCACGTACGAACCACGAAAGCGGGCAAAGTCCAACACTTTCACGTGCCAGCAGTGTGACTGTACATCTCATGCAGATTGGCTTTTCACAATAATAATAGTAACTTGGACGTATGAAGACCTGTTTCGTTTTGTACCCAATGCCTTAAAAAAGGCTCTTGTCTTTTAAGAAGCAATGGCTTTTAAAACATGACGAAATAAGTTGTCGGAGTTAAAGACTGTTTCACAAATGTTAATAAATGTTAGGTTATCAACCTTGACGTTGCATGAGACATAATTTAATTGCAGATGTTGTAATGAAGCCGAGGTGATTTCTTAAAATCGTTTGAGAAAATTTCGTAGTAAAGAATTTGCCTTTAATTGTAAAAGGGCGAAAGACCAACATCTTCACGTGCAAATTGTGTGCGTGAGTTATTTTTATAATTCTGTTTACTAGTTTACTGTGTGATAACTCGAATTCCCTCACGTACGAACGAGGAAAGGGGGCAAAGTCCAACACTTTCACGTGCCAGCCGTGTGACTGTACATCTCATGCAGATTGGCTTTTCACAATGATAAATAGTAACTCGGATGTATGAAGACCTGTTTCGTTTTGTAACCAATGCCTTAAAAAAGGCTCTTGTCTTTTGAGAATCAATAGCTTTTAAAACATGAAGAAATAAGTTGTCGGAGTTAAAGACTGTTTCACTGAGTAGAATCGCACGTGAAAACCTCGTGAATTATGATGATGCAACCATCTACCACAATGATAAAAATCCTGGTATTTCGTAACTATTCAGTATTCGATGAGTCACATTTTGGCTTAAGAAACTCCGAGGAAACCTTAGAGTTTTCCTTCTAATCAACGTTTGGTGAGTAGAAATTTATTTCACTTTAACGATTTGTTTAACTTGCACCTGATGTAACAGGCAAAGACACAGGAAAGTGAATATATAGCTTGAGGATCGACTCAGCTGAGTGTTTCGCGTTTTCATTTATGTACCGCAATACGCAATCTCGCACAAAAACCCAATCTACATTTAGGATGAAAGAGGTAGATTCATCACTCTTGGTAAGGTTACACCGAAGCATTAAAGTTACACTGAAGCATTCAAAATAGCTCATGCACGTTTAACGTGCCTATGTTTTAATACAAGAAAGCAGAATATGATGAACATTGTTCTTAAGTCAACAGACTTGCTAGAGTTGGGACACATACTTCTTTAAAAATGTACTCAAAACATGCTAAACGTTATTCAACTAAACCACTTTACTAATCCACATTTTACCAAGTAAAAAAATTAATATTGTTATGTGGCTTTAAGGTAGTCTGAAAGATTGCCATGAAGTATTAAAAGAGAGCCATATTTTAAAAAGAATTTTCATAGTCTAGTGCTTTAAATGCAGATCTAAACAAAATTAGGTTCATTTTTAAAGACAACTGACTCATTTTCATATACTTCAATAAACATCATCAGTACCAATACCCAAATCATATTGTTAGAACAAATGTAATGCAGTAGTAATCTGTATAGTAATTAGTGGGGGTGTGTGTGGCCGGGCTGTTAACACCTTGAACTCTGGATCTAGAGGTCCAGGGTTCAAGCCTCGCCTGTCCCGTTGTTTCCTTACACGAGGAACTTTACTCCACTTTGTCTCTCTTCACCCAGGTGTATAAATGGGTACCGGTGATATACTGCTGGGGGGTAACCCTCCTGTCCAGGGGGGAGTAGCAATACTCCTAGGCTTGCTTCATACTACGGAAACTGGTATCCAGCCGTGTGGGGCCTTCACCTACCTTCCCCCCTTCTACGGCAATCCTCCAGGGGGGGGGGGGGGGTGGTGGTGGGGGGTGGGGAATCAAACCCCTTATCCTTTTATAGACCATTTTTTAACAAAAAAGGTACCCCCTTTTTGTAACCTTCTTTTGATAAATGGTACCCTTTTCATGTACCTTGTTTAGACCTTTGCTTCCCTTTTAACTGCTGTAAATGCACTGTCATTTAAATACGAATCAATCACCAAAATAGAACGTTTTCTCGACTTTAAAAGCCCCAAAATTCATCTGTTAGCAATGACAGATTTCCCTACCCTATTATACACTTCAACTAGTAAAATCCCTACCCTTTCATATACCTGAAGCCTGAAAAGTTACCCCTTTTGGGCAGAGCCTACCCGGCCATTATAGGGAGTACTCCCCCCCCCCTCCCAACGGGGGCACTCCCTCCTCTGACCGTATGTGATGTGGGCAAGATCAAAATACCAGTGCAAGCTCGCTTTGGTAGCAAAGATCTACTAGAAGGGTCCTCTTCATTGAAAGATGCTAAGGCTCTTGCGCAAAAGTTTGATGCTGCTGGAGTGAGAAATGAGCTGCATATACTAGCCATGCCTTTACCAAGCCAACTAATCCACATTGCACAAAGGAAATTTGGGATTTGGGATTAAGACGGATGGTAGATTTTATGAAGAAGCATTCACGGTGATATAGTATTTTTCATAAGAAAAAATACTTGAATGCAGTTTGTGAGGAAATGGTTCTTTTAATGCCAGCAGGATTGCTTTAAAGGTGCTCACACACCCTAAACTAAATAATTTCTCAAAAGAGTTAGTCAACCATTGACATCCACAAGGTACTCAAATGATATTTTTTATGGTGAAGATATTTAATCTGCAAAGTTCTCTACTTCCTTATACCTTTCACTCCCTATCCTAATAATTCCTAATAGACTTAATTTGCATTCCTCCTTCATCTTTAACAGCTAAAGAATTTTCTCCTTCAATCTTAAAAGAGTTGTCTTGCATTTGAAGTGTTCTGACAATACATTTGCATTAAAGTTCATAAACAAAATGCAAAGTTAAATAAAAAGAAATTTTAAAATATTTTTTCTTTCAATAATATTCACAATATCTCTTAAAATAGAAACATAATAAATAAAGCTATAAATTAATTTACAACATTGTCTTTGAATTGTAGCTCATGTTCATCTGCTGGTACATTTATAACACAGGGGTTTCATTAAGAATTCTAACAGAGAATTCTCCGATTTCCGATGCTTACTGAACACACTCTAACAGATGTTATACTATAAAATAATTATACTTGAAGCGTCATATAAATACCTTTGGAATGACAACCTTACACATACAGTGTTACAATTTAACATTAAGTTATTGAAACCTTTTTTAAATGAGAGTTAATTGCACACTTTTTTTAAGATGTTAAAGAGTCTTTTTGACTGCCCTTTTGTCTGGTCTCTCCCCGTTGATCTTTCCGGCTTGGTTGCACCTGCCAGAGGCTAAGCCTCTGCCGGCTGAGTTCGCAGGATCACGGAGACACACAAGCCCCTCCACCACAGCAAGGTGGCAGTCCATGAGAGGGGGTATCCGCTTATCTCAGTAATGGATTATAGTTGTCTAATATAGCACATTCAACTCCTCCAGCTCATTCCATGTTGTTGTTCATGCTGATCACTAATCTTCCACTTGATTTCCTATTATCTCCAGGCATTCCCTGACCTTTTGTTCCATGGATGATAATTCACAGTGATACCTTTCCAGGTTTACTTTCTTGTTAACAAATAACTTGAATGCTTTCTAGTTTCAACAAGAACAACATGAATAACAGTGAGAATTAAAATGCCTATCAGTTGCATACCAATAATACTTTGCAGCTTTGTAACATTACTTTAAAACAGTCCATGTTTATAGGCTCTTTTTTCTAGGAGCTGTACTGTTGCTGAGCATGCTTATGTTTACAAAGACAAAATAAACAAACAACTGAAAAGCACGGTATTCCAGATAGGAGACAGGTCTCAGGTCAATGACTAGACAAAGAAGGCTTTCTGACCCGACAGATGACATATAAGTGTTCTAAAAATAATGAAGAAAATTAGCACGTGGTCTTGGTGACCCACCAGATGGTCTACATGACCCCCCCCTTGAAAGAATTAACTGGAATGCTGAAAGCACCATTTTACCCAGCTGAACAGGGCCATCCATTATGCACACGACTGAAGCATTTGCCAACACAAGAGAGCAACCAAGTAGCTTTGTGTTAGTAAATATAGAAATTAAGGTGGAGTCACGAAACGGAATTACAGGTAAGGGGCTGTTTATATGATACAGGAACAACTTACATTCCAGAATGAGTTTCATTCCAGAGTGAAGTTTGTACTGCATTTACATGACAAAATTAAACAATTCAGCCAGGGTGTTCTCACTCACATGGTTCTCATGCCAGATTAGCTACATACGCATGCACCACCCACTTCAGACCACACAATTTGCAGTTTTCAATCACGATTGAATTTTGTTTTCAGGTTATGATACCAGAATGAAATTTCCACAAGAACAAGAATTTCATTCAGAGTGAAAATCAGAAGGACTTGTGCAGGAACGAAATGCCGTCTCAGTACCATGTAAACAAATACAGAGAAACATATGGAGATGGAACGAACTTGTTTTAGAATGAAAGTCATTCTGGCATTATGTGAATAGCCTCTTAGTCGTCCTCTTAGCGTTACAAACAATCACTTTTTAACTGGGCTGCCTGTAGCGAGCCCAGTTTATAAAATGAGTTTCATTTTTTTTCTCGCAGGGGTATTTCTGGGAAGTCATAGTGGGGGTGCACCATCTGCCTC